>JAQQSO010000646.1:13090-25000 GCA_028658305.1 Pachyuromys duprasi
GGTCCTCCTTCTTGTATATCCTCTCTGGGTGCGTAGATTTCAGCTTGAACTTCCTATCCTATAGGTTTATATAAGTGAGTATATACCATATGTTTCTTTCTGCTTTTGGGATACCTCACTCAGTATGATCGTCTCCAGGTCCCACCATTTGCCTGCGAATTTCATGATTTCCTCCTTTTTAATTGCTGAATAGTATTCCCTTGTGCATTCTTATCCGAACAGAACTAGGACAACCAGGCGCTTTACTAGGAGATGATCAAATCTACAATGTAATCGTAACACCTCATGCTTCTGTCATAATTTTCTTCATAGTAATACCAATAATAATTGGAGGCTTTGGAAACTGACTTGTCCCACTAATAATTGGAGCACCTGACATAGCCTTCCCATGAATAAATAATATAAGCTTCTGACTTCTACCTCCTTCATTTCTACTTCTTCTAGCATCATCAATAGTAGAAGCCGGAGCTGGAACAGGTTGAACAGTCTACCCACCCCTAGCAGGAAATTTAGCCCACGCAGGAGCATCAGTAGACCTTACAATCTTCTCTCTCCACCTAGCCGGAGTGTCATCAATTCTAGGGGCTATCAACTTTATTACCACTATTATTAATATAAAACCACCAGCTCTAACACAATAGCAAAGGCCTCTATTTGTATGATCGGTACTGATCACAGCACTACTTCTCTTACTCTCACTTCCAGTTTTAGCCACAGGAATTACAATACTTCTAACAGACCGCAATCTAAATACAACTTTCTTTGATCCTGCTGGAGGAGGAGGCCCTATCCTTTACCAACATCTATTCTGATTTTTCAGACACCCTGAAGTCTATATCCTAATTTTACCTGGATTTGGTATCATTTCACATGTAGTAACTTTTTACTCAGGTAAAAAAGAACCATTTGGATATATAGGAATAGTGTGAGTCACGATATCAATTGGATTCTTAGGATTTATTGTATGAGCACATCACATATTTACAGTAGGACTTGATGTAGACACCTGAGCCTATTTTACATCAGCTACTATAATTATCGCTATTCCAACAGGAGTAAAAATTTTTAGTTGATTAGCTACATTACATGGAGGAAATATTAAATGATCCCCAGCCATACTATGAGCTTTAGGCTTCATCTTCCTATTCACAGTAGGAGGTCTTACAGGAATTGTTCTATCAAACTCCTCCCTAGATATCGTCCTACATGATACATACTATGTAGTAGCCCATTTCCACTATGTATTATCTATAGGAGCAGTCTTCGCTATCACAGCAGGATTTATCCACTCATTTCCCCTATTTTCAGGCTATATCCTAAACAACACCGGAGCAAAAATTCATTTCACAATTATATTTGTAGGAGTCAATTTAACATTCTTTCCTCGACACTTCTTAGGACTCTCAGGAATACCTCGACGTTACTCTGATTATCCAGATGCTTACACTACATGAAATATAATCTCCTCCATAGGATCATTTATCTCTCTCACAGCAGTTCTAGTAATAATTTTTATTATTTGAGAAGCCTTCGCCTCAAAACGAGAAGTAATTTCAATTCCATACTCCTCAACCAACCTAGAATGATTACATGGTTGCCCTCCACCTTACCACACATTTGAAGAACCTACATTCGTTAAAGTTAAATAGGAAAGGAAGGAATCAAACCCCCTAAAACCGATTTCAAGTCAGTCTCATAACCTCTATGTCTTTCTCAATGAGATATTAGTAAATTCATTACATAACTTTGTCAAAGTTAACTTATAAGATTAAACTTATATATCTTGAATGGCTTATCCACTTCTACTAGGACTACAAGATGCTTCATCCCCTATTATAGAAGAATTAATTAATTTCCATGACCATACACTAATATTCGTGTTTCAACATTAATTCATTCAAATACTATAGATGCTCAAGAAGTAGAAACAATTTGAACCATTCTACCAGCTATTATTTTAATTATAATTGCCCTTCCCTCATTATGTATTCTATACAAAGCAGACAAAATTAATAACCCTGTGCTTACAGTAAGAACAATGGGTCACCAATGATATTGAAGCTATGAGTACACTGACTCTGAAGACTTATGTTTTGACTCATACATGATCCCAACAAATGAACTAAAACCAGGAGAACTTCGCCTCCTAGAAGTAGACAATCGAGTTGTACTTCCAATAGAACTTCCAATTCGTATATTAATTTCATCAGAAGACGTTTTACACTCATGAGCTGTACCTTCCCTGGGTTTAAAAACAGATGCAATTCCAGGACGTTTAAATCAAGCCACCTTAACATCTAATCGACCAGGAGTATTCTATGGCCAATGCTCAGAAATTTGTGGATCAAATCATGGCTTTATACCAATTGTCCTCGAAATAATTCCACTAAAACTTTTTGAAAATTGATCAGCATCAATAACTTAAAACCACTATGAAGCTTAAAGTGTTAACCTTTTAAGTTAAAGTATGAGAACTACATTCTCCATAGTGAAATGCCACAACTAGACACATCTACATGATTTATTACTATACTAGCCTCAATCATTACATTATTCGCTGTATTCCAATTAAAAGTAGCAGCTTTTAACTTTCCACATACAGCTACAACAAAACCCATAAAACTATTAAACAAAAAACCCTTGAGAACTCAAATGAACTAAAATCTATTCGCCTCTTTCATTACCCCTACATTAGTAGGTCTGCCAGTAGTAATTGCCATTATCATATTTCCCTCAATTATATTCTCATCATCAAACCGCCTAATCAACAACTGTCTTTTCTCCTTCCAACAATGACTAATTAAATTAATTACAAAACAACTAATATTAATTCACTCACCAAAAGGACAAACTTGATCCTTAATAATTATTTCACTAATTATATTTATTAGATCTATAAATCTTTTAGGGCTCCTCCCCCACACATTTACCCCAACCACTCAACTATCTATGAACTTAAGCATAGCAATTCCACTATGAGCTGGGGCAGTAATATTAGGCTTCCGACATAAATTAAAAAACTCATTGGCCCACTTCCTTCCTCAAGGAACCCCTATATCACTAATTCCTATACTAATCATAATCGAGACTATCAGCCTATTTATTCAACCTATAGCTCTAGCAGTCCGTTTAACAGCCAACATCACTGCCGGACACCTACTTATAGACTTAGTTGGAGGAGCTACATTAGCGTTAACTAGCATCAGCCAAACAACAGCTGCCATTACATTTATTATCCTAGTAATATTAACCATTTTAGAATTTGCCATAGCTCTAACTCAAGCATACGTGTTTACCCTATTGGTAAGCCTATACCTACATGACAACACATAATGACACACCAAACACATGTATATCACATAGTAAACCCAAGCCCATGACCACTAACTGGGGCTCTCTCTGCATTACTACTTACTTCAGGACTAACAATATGATTCATTACAACTCCATAATCTTATTACTTATAGGGTTAGTCACTAATGTATTAACTATGATGATGGGATATTATTCATGAAACTTTCCAAGGCCATCACACCCGTTGTACAAAAAGGCTTACGATATGAGATAATCTTATTTATTGTCTCAGAAGTATTCTTTTTCTCAGGATTCTTCTGAGCTTTTTACCACTCAAGTCTAGTCCCTACTCACAACTTAGGAGGATGTTGACCCCCTACAGGAATTACACCGCTTAATCCACTTGAAGTTCCTCTACTCAATACATCTGTACTTTTAGCATCCAGAGTTTCTATCACATGAGCCCATCATAGCTTAATAGAAGGAAAACGAAACAATAGAAACCAAGCCCTACTAATCACAATTATGCTAGGACTCTATTTTACTATTTTACAAACATCAGAATATTTAGAAACCTCATTCTCCATCTCAGATAGCATTTATGGATCAACATTCTTTATAGCAACAGGCTTTCACGGTCTACATGTAATTATTGGTTCAACTTTCCTCATTATCTGTATATTATGACAACTAAAATTCCACTTTACATCAAAACACCATTTTGGATTCGAAGCAGCAGCATGATACTGACACTCTGTAGATGTTGTATGACTCTTCCTATATGTATCCATTTATTGATGAGGCTCATGTTCACTTAGTATAAGCAGTACAATAGGCTTCCAACCTATAAGCTCTAGTAGAAAACCTGGAAGAGAACAGTTAACCTTCTAATTTCACTCAGAATTAACATTTTCCTATCTATTACTCTAATTACTATCGCATTTTTAATGCCACAAATCAACTTATATACAGAAAAAGCTCATGCCTATGAATGCGGCTTTGATCCCATGGGCTCTGCTTGCTTACCATTCTCAATAAAAATCTTCTTGGTAGAAATTTCATTTCTTTTATTCGACTTAGAAATTGCTCTTCTACTCCCTCTCCCATGAGCCATTCAATCCCATAATATCCATCAAATAATATTCTTCACATTTTCCCTTTTATCTATTCTATCCCTAGGACTAGCATATGAATGAACACAAAAAAGCCTGGAATGAACAGAATAACTTATGGTAATTAGTTTAATAAAAATTAATGATTTCGACTCATTAGATTATGATAACTTCATAATTACCAAAAAAAACACCTTTATTACTTAATCTAATTATAGCTTTTACACTATCTCAACTAGGCACACTCATATTTCGATCTCACCTAATGTCAACTTTACTATCTTTAGAAGGAATAATACTCTCCTTATTTATTATGACTTCTATATCAATTCTAAATTCAAACTCAATAATTTCATTACCTATCCCCATTATTATTCTAGTATTTGCAGCATGTGAAGCTGCTGTAGGCCTAGCATTATTAGTAAAAATCTCGAATATGTATGGAACAGACCATATCCAAAATCTTAACTTACTACAATGCTAAAAATTATCTTTCCATCACTAATATTAATTCCATTAACCTGAGTATCAAGTAAAAAAAACTATATGAATTAACATCTCATCACATAGCTTCTTAATCAGCCTAATTTCCCTATCTCTGCTATGACAAAATGATATAACTAGCATTACATTTCCCCTATATTCTTCTCTGACACAATCTCTACTCCCCTAATTATTCTAACAACATTACTACCTCTAATAATTTTAGCCAGCTAGAATCACTTAAAAAAAGAAAAATTAACTTACAAAAAACTCTACATCTCAATACTTGTTATTCTCCAAATTTCTCTAATTGTAACATTCTCCGCAACAGAACTAATTATATTTTACATTTTATTTGAAACTACCCTAATTCCAACCCTCATTATTATCACCCGATGAGGAAACCAAACTGAATGACTAAACGCCGGGATTTACTTCCTTTTCTATACACTGGCAGGATCCATTCCTCTTCTAATTGCCTTAACACTTATACAGAACCACTTAGGGACCTTACATTTTCTAATTATATCCCTTAACAGCTCGCCCCTTAGTAACATTTGATCCAACTGTATCCTGTGATTAGCATGTATAATAGCATTCCTAATTAAAATACCTCTCTACGGAGTCCATTTATGATTACCAAAAGCCCATGTTGAAGCTCCTATTGCAGGGTCAATAATTCTTGCAGCTATTCTTTTAAAATTAGGAGGGTACGGAATAATACGAATTTCCATTATCCTAGAACCAATCACAAAATCTTTGTCATACCCATTCATTTTACTCTCACTATTAGGAATAATTATAACCAGCTCTATCTGTCTACGACAAACAGACTCGAAATCATTAATCGCCTATTCTTCAGTAAGTCATATAACATTAGTAATTGCATCAATTATAATCCAAACTCCATGAAGCTTCATAGGATCAACAGCATTAATAATCACCCATGGTTTAACATCATCTCTATTATTCTGCCTAGCTAATACAAACTATGAACGAACCCACAGTCGAACATTAGCACGAGGATTACAAATACTATTCCCTCTTATAGCCACCCGATGATTTATAGCAAGCCTAGCTAATCTAGCCTTACCCCCATCAATTAACCTTATAGGAGAATTTATAATCATAATATCATTATTCAACTGATCCAACACATCAATTATCCTCACAGGTATTAACATAACAATCACAGCCCTATATTCACTGTACATACTAATTATGACCCAAAGAGGAAAAATTACCAACCACATAATTAACCTTCAACTATCACACACACGAGAATCAACGCTAATATCATTACATATCCTCCCTCTAATTCTACTTACAATAAACCCAAAAATAATCCTAAACTTAATAATCTGTAAATATAGTTTATATAAAACATTAGACTGTGAATCTAACAACAGGATACCCAAAATTCCTTATTTAATAAGAAAGTACGCAAGAACTGCTAACTCATGCACCCATATGGCTGCAAATATGGCTTTCTTGCTTTTATAGGATAGAATAATCCATTGGTCTTAGAATCCAAAAACTCAAAATAAATTTGATAAAAGCAATAAACATTTCTTCATCTTCTATATTCTTAATTTTATTAATTCTTACATCTCCTATCTTAATCTCCATAACTAATTTAATAAAATCCATTGACTTTCCACAATATACTATTAAATCTATAAAATATACATTCATTATTCGCTTAATCCCATTAACATTATTTATATTTTCAAATACAGAATATATAATCATCTCTTGACACTGAATAACTATATACTCAACAAAATTAACTATTAGGTTTAAAATAGACCTATTCTCCCTACTATTTTTATCTGTAGCTCTTTACGTAACCTGATCAATCATAGAATTTTCTTCATGATATATACACTCAGATCCCCAACTAAACCGCTTCATTAAATATCTTATACTTTTTCTAATCACCATAATCATCTTAACTTCCGCAAACAACCTATTCCAACTACTCATTGGTTGAGAAGGAGTAGGAATTATATCATTCCTACTTATCGGTTGATGATATGGACGAACAGATGCTAACACCGCAGCCCTACAAGCAATTATTTACAACCGCATCGGGGATGTAAGCTTCATTATAACAATAACATGATTCTGCTTAAACTCAAATTCATGAGAACTCCAACAAATTCTAACTATAAAAAATATAGAAATTCGGCCACTACTAGGACTACTAATCGCAGCCACAGGAAAATCCGCACAATTTGGACTTCATCCATGATTACCATCAGCCATAGAAGGTCCAAAACCAGTATCAGCTTTACTCCACTCAAGCACAATGGTAGTAGCAGGTATTTTCCTACTAATCCGCTTTTACCCACTTACCTCAAATAATAACATAAATTTAACACTAATGTTATGTTTAGGCTCACTGACAACACTATTTACAGCCATTTGCGCATTAACCCAAAATGACATAAAAAAAAATCGTAGCATTTTCCACATCAAGCCAATTAGGACTTATAATAGTAACCTTAGGAATTAATCAACCATTCTTAGCCTTCCTACACGTCTGCAATCACACTTTCTTCAAAGCCATATTATTTATATGTTCTGGATCAATTATTCATAATCTAAACGACGAACAAGATATTCGAAAAATAGGAAACACTATAAATTCACTCCCATTCACCTCATCATGTCTAATTATTGGCAGTCTAGCACTAATTGGAATACCATTCTTAACAGGATTTTACTCAAAAGACTCCATCATCGAATCAATCAATACATCCTACACCAACGCCTGAGCCTTCCTAATCACATTAATTGCCACATCCATAACAGCCATCTACAGCATACGAATTATCTACTTCGTATCTATAACCAAACCATGTTTTCCTCCTGCAATAACTATAAATGAAAATAATCCAAAACTCATTAATCCAATTAAATGTTTAGCCCTAGGAAGTATTCTAGCAGGGCTCCCAATTTCAAATATCCAAATTTTATCCATATCCTGATATGCTAAACTCTCTGCCATAGTTGTAACAATCATAGGACTTATACTAGCATTAGAACTAAATAACCTTACCTCTCACTTTACCCATAAAAAATCATCAAACTTTTTATTACTCTCAACTATATTAGGGTACTTCCCAATAATTATACATTGACTGGTACCTACTAAATCCCTAAACATAAGCTTCTACACAGCAACAAATCTTATAGACTTAATCTGACTGGAAAAAATCAATTCCTAAACTAATTTCCTCATACAATATAGACCTATCAAAAATTATAAGTAACCAAAAAGGATTAATCAAAATTTACTTCATCTCATTCCTAATCTCATTAACAATTACACCTATCCTATTCATAATTTAATTATCTCAGGTAATCTCAACAATAACAAAAATTCCAACAAATAAAGATCACCCAGCCACAACTATCAACCAAGCAGCACAACTATATGTTGCTGCAACTCCAATTCCTTCTTCCCCAATAATACCTAGCTCATCCATTCCATAAATTACTCAATTATCTGCATCATAAATTTCTACCCCAATTTCAACTATCATATAACTACCCACCATATAAATTACCCCCAATTCCATTAATAACCCTAAGACCAAAGAAATAAAAGTCACCCAATCAGAACTTCAAGTATCTGGATATTCCTCAGAAGCTATAGCAGTAGTATAACCCAAAACAACTATTATACCCCCCAAATAAATTAAAAAAACAGCCAAACCTAAAAAAGGTCCACCATAACCCAAAACAATTAAACAACCTAAACACCCACTAGCCACTAAAACCAGCCCACCATAAATAGGAGATGGCTTTAAAGCCAACCCAATACAACCCATCAAAAACTATAAACTTAAAATAATATATAATTAATCATTTATTCCTACATAGCATTAAACTATGACTAATGACATGAAAAATCACTGTTGTTATTCAACTATAAGAACAATAATGATGTTTATACGAAAAACACACCCCCTACTTAAAATTATTAACCAATCCTTCATCGACTTACCTGCACCTTCTAATATCTCATCCTGATGAAACTTCGGATCACTACTAGGAATTTGTCTAGTAATCCAAATCATTACAGGCTTATTTCTAGCTATACATTATACAGCCGGCACAACAACAGCATTCTCATCAGTATCACATATCTGTCGAGACGTAAATTACGGATGACTAATCCGTTACATACACGCAAACGGAGCCTCAATATTCTTCATTTGCCTATTTACTCACGTCGGATGAGGAATTTACTATGGATCCTATATTTATACTGAAACATGAAATACTGGAGTTATTCTATTTGCCGTTATAGCTACCGCATTTATAGGTTATGTTCTACCATGAGGACAAATATCCTTCTGAGGAGCTACAGTAATTACAAACTTACTTTCAGCTATTCCATACATTGGCCCAACCATCGTAGAATGAATCTGAGGAGGATTCTCAGTAGATAAAGAAACTTTAACTCGATTTTTTGCATTTCATTTCATTCTTCCATTTATCATTACAGTTATAGTCCTAGTTCACCTATTATTCCTTCATGAAACAGGATCAAATAATCCACTAGTTAATACTCAAGTGCAGACAAAATTCCATTCCACCCATATTACACAGTTAAAGACTTCCTAGGGGTAATTCTGCTTATCCTATTTTTTATACTTTTGTTTACCCCTGACATATTAGGAGACCCAGACAACTACACATCAGCTAATCCATTAAGTACTCCACCCCACATTAAATCCGAATGATATTTCCTATTCGCCTACGCTATCCTACGATCTATCCCCAATAAACTAGGAGTCTTAGCCCTAGTACTTTCAATCCTAATTTTAATATTAATACTATATATCCATACATCAAAACAACAAAGCCTTATATTTTGTCCAATCTCCCAACTACTATACTGAATTCTAGCAGCTAATCTACTCATCCTTACATGAACTGGAGGTCAACCAGTAGAAGACCCATTCATTATAATTGGACAACTAGCCTCAATCAGCTATTTTTCAATCATTCTTGTCCTCATGCCAATTGCAGGAGCTATTGAAGACAATATATTAAAACTATATAATTCATGACTTGATAGTATAATAATTACTTTGGTCTTGTAAACCAAAAATGAAGAAACTATCTTCTCAAGACATCAAGAAGGAAGGGTGGTATCCTCCGCTATCAGCACCCAAGACCGACATTCTACTTAAACTACTTCTTGATCAGTACATAAAATTATCTGGTACACAATACATTTTATGTATATCGTACATTAAATTATTCTCCACTAGCATATAAGCAAGTATAAAAAAACCCATGTTTTAAAACCAAAACCATCAATCCACTAACAAACATAACAACACGTATATTATCTACTACATAAAACTAATGCTTTACAATTAGAAATTCCATAAAGTACATACCCCATTAAGTCATAACCCTGCTAGTCCAATGGATATCCCCCTCCCCATGTGGTTTATTAATCTACCATCCTCCGTGAAACCATCAACCCGCCCACCCATGCCCCTTTTCTTGCTCTGAGCCCATAAAACTTGGGGGTAGCTAAAGTGAAACTTTATCAGACATCTGGTTCTTACTTCAGGGCCATAAAATTAGTAATCGCCCACTCGTTCCCCTTAAATAAGACATCTCGATGATGTCAAGCCTAATCAGCCCATGCCCAACATAACTGAAGTCACATGCATTTGGTTTTTTTTTTTTTTTTTAGGATGCTATGACTCAACATCGCCGTCAAAGGCGTGGTGTCCTCAGCACAAAGTCAAACTTGACTTACTATTCAAGCTCCATTTATCCCCATATGCCACTTCCCGAAAGGCATAAAAACTCTTTATCTTCGACCTTTTAGTTAATGATCTAATGACATTTTTAATCAATGATATGACATAAAACAACTAAAACTAATAAAATTACCTCAAAAATCTTTAACAAACCATGCCACTCTTCACCATTTTATGGTTTCAAAAATAAGACTTGATTTTTAGTCTTAAACAAACTTATCAAAAATTATTAACAAATACTTTTTCTACTCACCTTTTTTTTTTCCAAAAATTTCTTACCAACAACTTTAGCCCCAGTAATTCTAACCCCACGGCATTAATTTACATTAACTTATTATTAATTCTCCGCCTACAATTTATAAAGACATATAAACTTAAATGCCTTTTAATGTAGCTTAACATAAAGCAAATCACTGAAAATGCTTGGATGGATTCTTCGGGATCCCATAAACACAGAGGTTTGGTCCCAGCCTTATAGTTAATTGAAAGTAAACTTACACATGCAAATATCCATGAACCTGTGTCAAGTCCTTTAGAACTTACTAAACCAAGTCTAGGGTATAGGTATCAAGCACATTATTAATAGCTAAAGACACCTTGCTTAGCCACACCCCCACAGGATACAGCAGTGATAAAAATTAAGCAATAAATGAAAGTTTGACTAAGTTATACTTTTAAGAGTTGGTAAATTTCATGCCAGCCACCGAGGTCATATGATTAACTATCGGCTTTAACTCATTCACTCATTCATCAGGTCTCATTTTGACCCAGAAGATCTCTCAAACTAGCACTGAACTTAAAAAAAAAAATATTCTTGTTCAGTTTCCTAGGATTACAGGTCTGTACTGTCATGTCCTGGCTCCTTATTAGCATTTTGCTGTTTGTTTGTTTGGTCATTTTTAACAGAAAGCAAACAAAGTTTATTGGCTAGAGTAACAGTTACTGGAAGCAATGTTTTTTGTTTACTCTGGGCCTTTTTTAAGATTCATTCTATATTGTGTGATTGTTCTGCCTGCTTCTGTGTCTGTGCACCATATGCATTCAGTGTCTGTAGAGGCAAAGAGGACATCACATCCCTTGGGACTGGAGTGAGAGAGGCACTGTGTAACTGAAGCTGGCCTGGAACTCTTGATCTCCCTGCCTTACCACCAGAGTGCTGCCCTGTGACCTTTAAATAACCTATTAAAGCAACTCCAACCAGCTGTGGTAGAGTACACCTGGAG
>JAQQSO010000653.1:9324-29100 GCA_028658305.1 Pachyuromys duprasi
CCCCCCCCCCCCCCCCCCCCCCGCACCCCCCCCCCCCACCCCCCCCCCCCCCCCCCCCCCCCCCCCCCCCCCCCCCCCCCCCCCCCCCCCCCCCCCCCGCTAGAAAAATTCAGCATAAGATAAAAGGAATTAAAGAAGATTCAAGGTCCAACATCACCTCATATTCACTAGCATCAACACTAATGAACTAACTAAATTAGGCTGCTATGTTGTTAGTCACTGGTGACTACTGAGTATCAGTCGACACGGAGTGTCATTTACCAATGCATCTCTAACAGAATGAGAGGCAACTGAATGCCAGCATATAATGGAAGTAAGTGAAATTCTACACATTATTTTATAGTAATCCCTAACTAAAAAGGGTCATAAAACTCAAATTTCGAATGTGTGTAATATCCTCTGAATTCTCCAAAATAATAAACTGTCTCCTTACAAGTGAAGCAATCATAAATTTTCTAAATAAACCAAACCAAACCAATGCTAACTAGATATCCAACAACCAGTAAAATTCAATGTGAAAGAAAATAATCTTTCTCACATAGCTTTCTGACTTGTGTAATTACTACCACTAATCTAGTTTCTGAAGTTAAAACTGCATTAATTCTACAATAAAGAGAATAGGTTATTTTTTTACAAAGGAATTTTCCTATAAATTGTTCTTCAGCTTAATCTTTTTCAACTTTATTAATCAAGACTCTCCTTCTTACGGCTTACTGTACTAGACTCAAGTTTTGTTTTCTTTTTTATTTTTACCATCTTCAAGCTCTACTTACTATCAAATTTGAATACTACCAATTAAATTAAGGCTCCCAAATTATCACATTTATTCTCTTGCTTCATTGCTTAGCAGTGTCACGTGTCACTTAGTACTTCTTGAATCAAGACTGTTAAAAGTGTCTACTTAACCATGCTTCACGACTTAAGTTTTCCTAAGCCATCCTTTACCTTGGCCCATAATATAAATTCCCTTAACATTCCATACAGTACAAGCTACTCTCTATGCACTGTGCTGTATTCAGTTGTATCTGCCCAATTCTCTTCCTCTCCCTCATGTACACATATATTCAGAGTGCTTGGGCTACGCATTTCTCTAACCAAATCTATTTCCTAAGAAAGTATTTTATTAAATTTCCCCTATATATTCTTATTATATATCTGTGTACCTTAAAATTGGCTTTATTAAATATAATTTTGTTATGATAGCAAACAGTAAAAATTCTAAAGCTTTATTTTGTTTTAGAAAATGTGTAAAAAGTTCCTAAGTAACCTTGGACATACAGAAGGAGCAGAGATAAATATTAAACTTATTGCTTAAATTTAGGATCCAAAATTACATAATTAATATCTTTACATACTTACAGCTAAACATTAGTCTTTGAGTAGCACAGTGCCAAATTTAGGAGAAGATGAAACTTCTCTGCTCTAATACTAGTTTCTCAAAAGCTGTCAAAAGATGAAAGCAGATTTCATAACCAGAGATCATAGTCTTTGCTCTGCAAAGTAGAACATCTTTCAACTACAAATTAATTACTTAGGTACTGGGGACTGAACCATAGGGCTTGCACATGCTAGGACAGGACTCTGCCACTGACGTCCACCTCTTCAAGTGCAAACTTAACGTGTTTTCATATTCATCCTAAACCCAAAGATTCTAAATAATTTAACAATTTTAAATGATTACAAATAAATGAGAAAATTGTGGTATTAGTATGAGACTATTATGCCTGTTGCTAACATCAATATTTAAAGGCACAAAGGCTCACTAATTACTCATAAAAACATCAGTTAAGTCAGGTTTAGGACACACACCCGTGAGTCTGGCACTTGAGAGGCTGAGGCAAAAGCACAGAAGTAGAGATAAGGCTGGACTATACAACTGCTTCTGGACAGCCTATATTATACAGTGAGATTCCATCTCAAAAACAAACATCAACAAAACAAAACAGAACCCTCAAAACATCAGTTTTTAATTATTGCAGGAATTTAAAACAGAAATATTTTTCTGTATGTGGTGGCTTACACTCATAATCCTAGCACTCTGGAAACAGAAATAGGAGGACCAAGAATTCAAGGCCCACGTAGGCTAAAAACAAAAACAAACAAACAAAAACAAAACAAAAAACCCTCTGCTTTAAAAGGAGAAAATGTCTAACTTTTAATTGACAAACACTACTTTAAAACAATATATCTAACTCTTACCTGTGACGTACAGATTTTACAGTATTAGTATGAGACCATTATGCCTAATACTAATACCAATATTCAAGGCACACAGGCTCACTGATGATACTCATAAACATCAGCTAAGTCAGGCTTAGGACACACACCTGTAAGTCTGGCACTTGAGAGGCCAGAATGTATATTCCTCTAAATAGACTGCAGCATGACGGAAAACATTTTCTATAGACTAACCACTGTTATTTTCATCCATTTACACACACAAACTTCTTCTACACACCCACTTATAAGACTTTTTCCAAATCTAAAACTAACATTTTTTCCCTTTCTCAAATGTGGCCTTTGCTAGTCAATATTCTCTTTAGAAAACAGTGCCCAGCACAGTGGTGCACGCCTGTAATCCCAATACTCCAAGAAGCAGAGGGAGGCGGAACTCTGAGTTCTAGGACAGCCTGGTCTACAGAGTGAGTCCAGGACAGCCAAAGCTACACAGAGAAACCCTGTCTCCAAAAACCAAAACCAAAACCAAACAAACAAAAATCCAAAAACCAAAACACTAATGGTTGGAATGCATTATAATATTAACCTTTCACATTGAGAGAAATAATCTCAGTGTACCACACAAAAGGAATGTATACAAAAAAGCAAAAGTCTCTAAGCCAGAGAAATGTTTTTTTAAGAACAAAGAAGCATGCAGACCCTGAGAAGAACCTGAAGTGCCAACATTTTAGAGCTGGACTTATCCCTAATGTAGGTGGTGACACCTCATGCCACTGGTGGGCTCACCTTCATAACCTGACCTGACCCACTAAAGGTAACCTTTAATGACATTTTTCCCTCACAACATGACAACTCTTGTTTTAAACAAATATGATACCTCAATGTTGGAAGAAATACAATCAGATAAAAAGTAAGTCTGTGACTTTCAAAAGTACAGACTGAGAGTATCTTCCTGACCTGAGATGAAAATGACTGAGAAGAGGTGGCAGCGAGTAACTCAGAGCAAAGGACTAACTGGCCCATTTAAAAACTGTCACATTAGATGGAGAACAGGAGAATGAACCAAGGTAAAGCTAGCTAGACAATGGAGAAGATGGAAACAAGAGATGTTGGAGGAGATTAATCTGAGATAAGAAATATGCGGTTTGTTTGTATTTTTAACCTGGGATCTCAAGCAGCCCAGGCAGGCCTCGGATTTCTGATCATCTTGCCTCTATCAGCCAAGTGCTGGAATTATAGGCATTTGTCACCATGCCTCACTCAAGTCTGTTTTAAAAGCATAAAACTGAAGCCAGAAACAGAAAAACAAATCATCCTTTGTGAAAGAATGTCTCCTTTGTATGCAACAGTTTTGACTTTTGCAATGTTACTAATCAATATTCAAATCTGAAAACATACAGTAATCTTATAACATCAGCAAAGGAAATGGTAAGATGATTTTATATACTGAAAAGGTAGGAAGGTTACTCTAGGGAACAATAAGTTGTTTATTTAAATCAAGTATTACAAAACTTGACCACAGCCAGGATACAAAGTGAATTAACTGTAATAAATAATTAAAAAACCTACTATGACAAAAAGATTTTGAACTTTAGACAAAAAATTAAAATTGTTTTATTGCCTCCACCTTGCAAAACTGTTGTGCAAATATTCTAATCTTCCCTCTCAGTATAATCTTTATATAAAGGTTCTACTATCTTCTCCAAATGAAGGGACTAACCAACTTCCCCACTTCCTGTGCATCATTTCTTTAAGACTAGCTAACCTAATAAGACTTCAGTCGGTTCCCAGCTGATGGGACAGTCACCATGTGTCTTTATAGAAACCAAGTATACTTCCTGTCTCAGTCAATGTGTTTTGCTCTCTGGAAAACCACCCTCTTGATCAAGAGTAAAGCCTGCTTGTCCAGATACATCACTTAAAATGGTGGTAGTCTCTTTCTTGCAACCCAAAACTTACTAACATTAGTCTACAAGAGATTAACTAGAAATATTAAAAAAAGTTGTTCTGTTGCAGATATATGTGTAGTCTCAAAGGGTTAATCTATGAAGTCCTGAAAGGCTATAAATCCTTTGAAGAAAGGGAACAAATTTGAGACTGGATCTCACATTGCCCAAGTGGGCCTCAAACCTCCTATAGCTGAAGACGCTGCACTTCTTCCCATCTTGTCTGTCCCTGGGATCACAAACATGCACACCACACCCTGTTTATGTGGTATTGGGGGCAGAATTCAAGACTTTGTGGATGCTAGGGCAAGCACTCAACCCTCGGAACTGCAATCCTAGTCCAGTTTTATGTTCTCAATTCAACACAAATTTTATGCAGCAGAATAGTAACAACTGACTAAGGATAAGGACAATCGTAACAGTTTCATTGCTTTCATGTTCAAAGACAAATAAAAAAGGAAATATTTAAAAGATAGTTCCTCTTATATTCTAAATAAAAAGTTCCAGATTTTTGATGTGAAAGGAACAAGCATAAAATGCTTCAAATGCTATAAATGATATGCTATCTAATCAGTTTATCAGTTTACATAGCTTTACAGAGCTAATGAGTATAGCAAAAAAAAAAAAAAAAATGGAGGCCAAAAGAAAGAAAATTTCTATGAAACTGAGATTTTTGTTGTTGTTTTCCAACACAGGGTTTCTCTGTATGGCCCTGGCTGTCCTGCAACTTGCTCTGTAGACCAGGCTGGCATGAAACTCAAAAGATCTGCCTGCCTCTGCTTCCCCAGATTGAATGTGTGCACTGAAACTGTGATTTTTAAAACAAACAAAAATTCTTTTTCTCCCTCCACTCACAGGTATACATCATTATTCCTAGCTCTCTTCTACAACTATTCAATACATTTGTCACCACGATGAATAGCTAACCAGCAAGTGTCTGCATATGTGTGTATTTAAAAAAAAAAAACAACCTACAATATACAGGGTTTGGTGCAATCCAATGGCAGCCTAGGCTAGACTGACATCCTGCCTCAAAACAAGTCAATTCTCTTAAGAGAAGCCTACAACCACACTCTTGTGTATGTCCTACTTTATTTCTGGGTACCTCCCCTTTCTCTTAATCCTCATGCTTAAATTAAGCTTATGTTAAAATACCTTTTGTAAGATTCCAACTTAATATCAAGATAGAAAGATATGTAAACAAAAAACTAATAAAGCACACATAACAGATATTCTTATTGAAAAATATAAAAGGCTTATACATAATAGTATTTCAAAGTTTTAGGAAAATACTGTTATATACAAATATTAAATGCAGTTAATTTCTGACCAGTAGTAATAGTTAAATTTTACTTTTGTCTTTATATTCATAAAATTTAAACAAACAAACAAAAAGTCTTACTACGTAGCTAGCTAGGCTGGACTTCAACTCCCTATATAGCCTAGGCTGGCCTTGGACTTAAAATGTTCTAGTCTCAGGCTTCTAAATGCTAAGATCTCTGAGTTTGAGGTCAGCCTGGTCTACATATTGAGTTTCAGGGCAGCCAGAGATGCACAGTGAGGGAAGGGATGGATGGAGGGGGAGAGAGACAGAATCTAAAATGTATCCTTAAAAAAAAGACCTTGAGGCTGGGCAGTGGTGACACATGCATTTAATGCCAGCACTCAGGAGGCAGACACAGGCATCACATTTGTGAGTTTGAGGCCAGACTGATCTATCTAGTGAGTTTAGAGCAGCCAGTGCTACATAGAGAAACACTGTCTCAAAACAAAATAAACGACCTTGAGAGGCCACAAGTATTTCTAAGTCTCAAAGATTTGGGTCTATTCATAGTCCATAAGGAAGCAACATTAGGAATTTTTAAAATAAGCTATTTTCTTTCATTCTTTCTTTTGTTGTTACTGTTTTTGAGACAGGGTTTCTTCGTACAGCTCTAGCCATCCTGTAGACCAGCTCTGTAGACCAACCTGGCATGGAACTTAGAAATCCACCAGCCTCTGCCTCCCCTGGGATTAAAGTCATGAGCCATTTTATTTCTTAAAAAGAATAAAACTTAAATCCTAAAATCCAAATGTGATTTTATCCAAATTGAAGCCAACCATGCAATAGTACTTTCATACTCAACAGGCATACATTATAGTTAAATGATGCTAAAATGGAACAGAGTCCCAGCCTAGCACTTTATGTTTTTAAATATAAGCAGTTCATAATACAGTCTGAAACTTCCTAACAATAGTTTGTCCTTTTATTCACATGCAACAACACAAACAAGCACAAAGTTATAAGGTAGGGATTTAGCTCAGTGATAAAACACATGCCTAGGAAGCATAAAGCTGTAGGTTCAGTCCCTAACACCAACAGAGAGAGGAAAGTAAGGAGAAAGAAGGAAAAGAAAAGAGAGGAAAACTTAACAGGTGAAATTCTTAAAACTCCAGTCAACTCCACAATAAATTAAATTATTCAAAAACTGCATTATTGAAGAAAATATTTCTGATATGTCTACCATTTTATAAGCTAATTTATCTGTCACTAGAAATGGGAACATGAAGGAATGTGTCTGTATCTTTGTTAGGCACTATTTTTCTCCTTGATTCACTCGGTCATTTCACCCCTTTTTTTTGGGGGGGGGGGGGGAATGGTTTTTCAAAACAGAAAAGTTTCTCTGTATGGCCTTCGATGTACTGGACTCACTTTGAAGACCAGGTTGGCCTTAAGTCACTGAGATCTGCCTGACTCTGCCTGTCTGAATGTGTGTGCTGCCACGCCCTACTTCGCTCTTTATTTATTTATTTAGAGGCAGGGTCTCGCTAATAACCTTGGATGGCCTGGAGCTCCCTAGGTAGATTAGGATGGCTTTCAACTCACACACTTCTGCCTGCCTCTATTTTGCTTCATGAATGCTAGGGTTAAAAGTATGTGTCACTCTGCCCGGCAAGATTGTTTTATTTTTATGTATATGGATGTTTTGCCTGCATGTATGTCTGTGCATCATGTGGATGCAGTACCCACTGAGGCCATAACGGGATACCAGATCCTCTGTGGTTGGAACTTGAGCTGGTTCTTAGCTACCATGTGCCTCTGGGAACCCATCCCAGGTCCTCTGCAAGAGCAGCAAGTACTCTTGATATACTTAAAAACAAAAGCAAAAACCAAAACAAGACAAAAAAGTTCGACTGGGAGTCAAAAGCCAATTCTAATCTCCAAAACAAATTTCAAATCGCTCTGTTTATAATCACAGGTATGAAGTTTTCTCTAGGTGGTCTGTGTGTGACTCACAAAATGGAAAGTTACTTGTCCGGAAGGTTCTACAGTCACACTTATACTCTTACAGTGAAGGGCACACATGGAGGCACCCAAAGACAGCTAACTATGGACCAAAACACCCTTATTATCACCACTTCTAGTAATATGGCTTCTGCCAAGTGGTGTAGTTAAGTAAATGGTACCCAGAAGGAAAAAACAACAACAATAAAAATATGGCTGCTAATTGTGGGATTATGACCAGAAAGCAAAAAGGCCTCCCCTAGGGGAGGGCTTTCCTCCCCACTGTACACAACTTTTATTATTTTGAATTCCAAAGCCAATATTCCTTTTAATTTGATAAATCTTCAAAAATTTAAAAATCTTTTCATATTTAAGTATTTATGTATTAAATCTTACATTTAAGGTAATTTTCTATTTGACCAATAACACACCCTAAATTTCAATTACACAACAGACAAAGTTTAAAGTTAGTTGCTCCCTTTATGACACAAAAAATAAAATTGCATCAAAATAACTTTTCTTAATATCAGCATACAAAAATGATAATAGTCATAATCTGCACTTACTCTTCACCCCTTTCTTCCCCTTTCGTTCCTTCTTGTACTGTTCCTTCAGTTTACTTATTAGCCCCTGGTCTACATCCCAAACCTCAGCAGTTGGGGAGAAGTCATCTTTATCTACATGCAGCATATTATTAAAAGAAAAACATCAGCAGTTGGCAATGCAAGCTGTTGGCTGTAAACTGTTAAAAGCTTTACATCATCATAATAAAGATACTGTAACAGCATATACTCAAAACACTTTAAAGGTGCAGTCTCAGTTTAGTACTCACAACTCAAACTAAATGTCCTTAAGTTCCTAAGCATTTAATATCATCAACAGGTAAACAATACTTCATTTTTATGTACCACAAATTTGAGTATTCATCAATGGACTAACATTTAAAAAATCTAATATTAAAAAACAGATCACTGCATCTTTATAAAATGTTAATAAAAAGTATTCAGCCAGTATTATATAAGCAAACGAATGAATTGCATGCAAATTAATAATAAAGTGCAAGCTATAAATGACAGTGCCATTTCACTGATGAAATCAGTCATGCATCCCTGTCACAATAGTTCTGCATGCACAGGGTAATTGTACTATGACAGAAAAGGCATTCTAGTCCAATGTAATACATAGTTTCCAAATACATTGTCTTAAATAATTCACACAAAGCATTCGAAGAACACCACCTCTGCCTTCATTCCCTCCCAATCGTTCAACATTTCATTACCTTTTTCCATTGGACTACAACTAAAGATTAACAAAATAACAGAATAAAAATAAATAATAAAATTCAAATTCTACTGAAGTCTTGATTTGAGCTAATTTTTTTTTTCAGGGTAAAACAGTGACAAGCACAGAAAAGTTAAAATACATATTGCATTATACTTGGTACCATCATGTATGTGTGTGTGTGTGTGTGTGTATGTGTGTTTTCAGAAATTTTTAAGTAAACTATTCATGCCTGAAAAAAAAAATCTATTCATGGTAAGCTAGAAAAGTCTTAAAACGAAACAGCATAAAGATAATTTTCTTAGAATTATTTTACTCATTGAGAGTTTTCTTTCATTGAGTTTAAGGCAATCTTATTATTAAATTTAATAGTTACAGGTTAACTGTTTTAGAAGCCTGTTAATAAACAAAAATTATACCCAACCTCTTAGCTTTAACTAAATTACATTAAGTATTAAGGTTTTAGTTTTAAGTTTTGGTAATGGAGCACATTCTGCTGTTAAGTCTCATGAGCTTCCGAGGCCTCCCTCAATCATAGAGTATGAGAAAGGCCTCCCTATATTCTGCACTTATGTGTAAAGCAAGCATAGCAAAGTCTCATGTTTGAACATCAGAGAGAAGAAATTTAAAGAGATCTTGTACCTTGATTCTTTTTCTACAGTAGTTATGCCTTTTCTCTATCATTATAGGTGGCTGGTATGTGAAAACATGCTAATTTGTTAAATTCTGTTACTTAAAACTAACTTAAGGTTAGTATTTTTCATGAATTGTCAGATATGCAATTGAACCACAGTTTTAATATTTGTATAAGAGAAGACTAATTTTTAATGTACTCTAGTCATGAGGTTCCTGAAAACTATGCTGTATAGGAATTTTGTCCATTTACTGAATAATGTGAACAGAGTGATTTAAATTTATCTCTTTTGAGGATGGAATCTCAGACAAAAGCACCAGCTAGCCTGGACTCATGATCCTCCTGTCTCAGCCTTGCTATGATTATGGGCTTGCACCTCAAGACCAGCTCATATATAGCTTAATCTTAATGAAACTAATGATTCCTGTTGTCAACTACTTATACTAAGACAAACTGACACATCTTAAAATATATATATTTTTAGCAACCCAAAGAATGAAAATAAATAAACCTTAAGACTTAAGTGGCATAGAACCACTAATTATAAAAAAAACTATTAAAAGGAAACTAATTATAATGACCAGTTTGCTAAAAGTCCTATGTAGCAAGAATGAAGCTGTGAATGGCTTTGAGATGGCAGCACAGAGTGGGGTGAAAAGCAAAGGAAAAAAGGTTATTACTTGCAAGATAACCTCAAAACCAGAAAACAAAAGTGAAGTAAGGCAGTGCAAAGAACAGGTGGTGGATGCATATGTGTACAAAAATATCCTGGAACTTGCCTGGTAAGTAACAGATGATTTGATATTGCTTATAAGAAAGAGGTAATAGCAAAAGGGAAGAGGCAGGATAATCTTCTACAATTTAATCCTGTTTTAAAATATCTAGGGGGTGGGGAATACCAAGAAATGAAGTTGAATCAATTAGGGGAACTTATTTTATTTTTTTCCTAAAAGAAAACACACACATGCACAAAAAGTTGACTCCTAAAAGATTGAAAGCAGAAAAACCAAGAAAGTCTATTAAGAATGCCTATTAACCATGGTATAAGTTTGTAACTAGTTCCACATAATGAAAATAGTAACAATTTTTCTGTAATACCAATATTTGGGTATTAGTTTTATTTTGTAATCCTTATTATAACCAGAGATTTCATATTGAAGAAAATAAGTGAATATTCTTTTTTTTCCTGGTTTTTTTTGAGACAGGGTTTCACTGTGTAGCCTTGGCTGTCCTGGACTCACTTTGTAGACCAAGCTGGCCTCCCTAAGTGCTGGGATTAAAGGCACGCACCATCACGCTCAGCTGTGAATATTTTTAATTGCCACACATCTCCATAAGAAAAAGGCAAATAATGACATGCTTGCTAATATTGGACTACTAAAATTAAACTGTATTATCTAATTAAATAACAGAGGAACAAGACTTAAAAGTGCCCTTTAAAAGCAGTGGTTTCGTAAGATAACAAGATTCTGGAGTTATGTTTAAGACTAATTTATTTGAATCTAAAAACTTTCCCCCTTAAAAACCACTGAAAATTTCAGTAAATGAATTAAAGGCAGAGGGTTTTTTTTTTTACATGAATTCCCTTTGTTTCAGAAAAATGAACATCACAGCTGTTGAGTAGATGACTTTTAGAAATACTGCATAGATCTTTTTGCTTTTATAAAGAAACTGCTTGGGTCACCAAGAATTTAACATGCTCTAAAGTTTTAGTCTCACTTGGTAGTAAGAGGCTTTCTTGTTTATTTCATTTAAAATAAATATAAGTCAGGTATTGATAAAGTAAGTCACTCCTAAATCAAGTCCTCTTTAAAATGCTACTCTATAGCTAAATGTCTCTAAACAAAGGACTGCACATGACATTATTAAAGAAATAATCTAATTCTACACAAACTAAGTTTCTGATATGTTAGTTTGAGCGGAAAGTTAAAATTGTAGCAACTTTAGGAAACAAAAAACAAAAACAGTAATGGTTGTGTGCCAAGGTTTAGTTAAACAAATGTTCAACAAACAAAACTCTTAACTAGTTAAGTAAGTGTTATACGTCTCTATAATATTGTAGGTGATTTTTTTTTCCGTGACAGGGCTTCTCTGTGTAGCCTTGGCTGGACTCACTCTGTAGACCAGGCTGGCCTTGAACTCACAAAGATCCACCTTCCTCTGCCTCCCTGAGTGCTGGATTAAAGACCTGCACTACCACCACTCAGCTACAGGTGATTTCTAATTTTATATCTGACATTTATTTATGGTCCATGAAATACATCTCTTCTATAAAATGTTTATATAATTTGTATTTTTACATGACTAAAATTTTCAGATAAAATAACCAGTACTTCTAAAGTTATATGGATAACATAGTCCAAGATTTAATGGGCTACATATAAACTTGTTTTAATGTTTCTTCTATTAACAAGTAATCTCCTAAGTACAGCATTTCAAGAAGTACAAATATGTACAAAGTCCTGACAATAACTATGGAGTTTATATTTTCAATTCATAGTCTATTTTCACTTAGAAGTATGCAAAATCTTAGAATTATGCTTTGAGTTATAAATGAAAACACTAGTAAATAAATTAAAATCTTTTAATTGTTTTTTATATTAAGATATAAGTCAATAATTACAGTATTTATTAGGTCTGTCTCTTCTGCTATTAGTGATGATCCCATTTCAATATATAAATGAAACTCTCTAAAAAACAAAACAAAACAAAACAAAAAAGACTTATTTTTATTTATGTGTGTGCACAGAAAGGTCCCTGCAGAGGACAGAAGAGGTCAGGTCCCTGCAGAGGACAGAAGAAGATGGTCAGGTCCCTGGAGAAGGGAGTTACAGGTTGTTGTCATCCCAACAGAGTGCTAGAAACCAAACTCTGGTCCACTGAAAGGTAGGTGTTCTTAACTACTGAGCCCCAACATTAAAAAACAAAACAAAACCCAAGACTGTTTTTCTTTTTCTGATTTGTTGAGACAGGGGTTCTCTACGTGGCTGTGGCTGTACCACAACTCCCAGGCAGCCATGCACTCTAGAGACCTGCCTGCCTCTACCTCCCGAGCACTGGGACTAAAGGAGTGCAGCACCACCACCCAGTCCAAGTGTGGGTTTTTTTAATTACCACGGTGATACACGTATCTTTTTAAATGTATTAAACTAACCTTCAGAAATGCTCTATAAACACAACTTAAAGTCCTACCACCTACCAGATAACATTAAACAATGATTAAATGAACATATTAATGGGAAAAAACACATTTTAAGCTATTCTATTAACTTGAAATCTTTTTTACATGCATATGAATAGGGTTTTTAATTACTGGTAGAACTTTCCCTTCTTTTGATTATGGATAGCCTACTATTAGCTTTATATATGCCTTTAAAGTTTATGCCCTAACATTTGTACACAGAATATTATATCCGTAAGTGTAATATCCTCACTAAAGTTTGCTCACTGTTATGGCTATGAGTCAGAATTAATTGTTTTATTTCTACCCAGCACTAAGACAGGTTAACACCATATGGGTATACAAGGAGGTAAGGTCTCTTAAAGCCTTAATTACCTAAAATTAAATGATGGGTATGATTAAAAATGAATAATTCCTGTTTTTAAAAGATCTGTTAGAAGGAAAAATAAGTCTGTAAATCAATAAGACCCTTCAAGAGAAGATCAACTTCAAAAGTCAAAAGTCATATTCTGAGAATCTCAGTCATGGAATTTAGTAAGATAGGACCAAACAGATTGGATTATCAATACTTGTCCGTGCTCTCAAATTCCCTGCTACCATGCACTCAGGCACACAGATCTCACACAGTGTTCGGTGACTAGCCCCCTGGAGAAGCTCCATTTCCCCACCCCAGTTCTCTTTGTCCCCTTACCCCATTCTGTACCATCCCCTGAACTCCGTGCTTCGCCAGCCCCTTCACCATCTTCTGCAGTCACTAAGAAGTCGAATTCTTTCAGTGCTTCCTCAGTATCAGGATCGTCAGTTAAGTCAGCAGCTAAACCTTCATTACCTATCTGTAAAGAGAAGATAAGCCAGTAATTAGTGCTTTGCATTCTACATTTTAAAGAGGACCTTTAATATCTCCACAATACTTACAGATCTATTTTGAAATCATCCAGATACACAATTGCCCCTTTTCTACATGTGCCACAAATATCAAACTATGCCCTAAATAAATAGTTCAACACTGTTGCATAAAGAACACTCGTAAGATGTGACCTAAGTTATGAGGGTGGTAGAAAAGACCAAAAGTTTTACTTCTCCAGAGTTTTTGTTTATTATGGTGGGTTTATAGATTATCCCCACTAAGCATCATCTTCTCACCTGCACACTGTGACCTTGACTGACTGAGCACACTGAGAAGTGTGTACTAGCTCTATTACTCACGGCAGCAGAGCCTAACAACCAGGAAGATTATGTGGGTTGTGCAACCCGCCTCCCAGAGTAAACAAGTAAGAAAAATCAAAACCTCCAGTTTGTGAGATGGCTCAGCAGGAAAGGCACCTGTCTAATGATCCAAGTTTTGGCCTCATAAGCCATATAAAGGTAGAAAGAGAAAACTGACTCCACAAAATTGTCCTTTGACTTCTACAGATATGCACTCCTTCACACACATCATACAACACACAATAAACTTCTGTTTATCCACCAGAGTACATCATGCATATGACAAGCTAGAAGAAGGTTAAAATTGCTTTTGTAGACTGAAAGCTGTAGAATTTTTTTTTTCTTTTCTGTATTACTGCAAAATCTCAATGTGACACAACTGAATTTACTAACGATTTCTTTCTTTCTTGTTTTACATAGAGTATCAAGAAGCCAAATAACTTCAAACTCAATACACAAGTGAGGACAACCTTGAACTTCACCCACACCTTGAACTCTGTACCCCCACTTCCAGTTTAGGTGGTGCTGAGGCTAAATCCAGGGATTTGTGCCCACTAGTCAAATACTTTGCCTTTTTTTTTTTAAACACACACACTTGAAATACTAAACACTACTACTCTGATACTTACAGATCTCCCCATCCACTATTAAAATGCACTAAGTCCATTTCTTAGCGTATGAGCAACTTTTATTAATCCTTACCATATAATCAGAATGTTGGCACATAATGACATCAACACAATCTCTCAACCAATATGAAGTATCTCCACTGCAGCTTCTGTTCACTTATTTCCCATGTGATGCTATTCTTGATTGGTTTGGGCTTTTTTTGTTTGTTTTTTGAGACAGAGTCTCTCTGTAGCCCAGGCTGGCCTCAAACTTTTAAGAGATCTGCCTGCCTCTGCACTACTACCACCACCCATCTGTGTGACCCCAAATTGTGACAGGATTGGAAAGAATGCCACTTTAAAATTTTTTATTTAATTATTATTTGTACAGTATTCTGCCAGCATGTGTGCCAGGAGGCCAGAAGAGGTGCCAGCTCTTATTGCAGACAGTTAGGAGATACCATGCAGTTGCTGGGATTGAACTCAGGCAGTGCTCTTAACCTCTAATCTGTCTCTCCAGCTCCAAGAATACCACTTTTTAAAAAGTTTCAAAATCCTGGACAAATTCTTTAAAAACAACCCTTTTCTCAGTCATTAAGTGAACAATACATGAAATCCTAACCCTGCCGTATGTATAGCTGAGTAGTAGATATCAATTTATTATAGACTTTTCAAGGGAAAAATAAAAGAATTACTGCTCAAATTACTGTATACAGAATAATGTAAATCTACTTTGTGCTTATTGATCCGAAGTTTGTCTTTTCCTTCTGGGATGCCCTCAATGATGTCATTTTCTTCTTCATCACTGTCATCCGCATTTTCTAAGAAATTGAATGTCTCAAGAACATCACCAGACGCCCTGTAGAAAGAGAAAGAAATGGTTCAACTACTTCGACATTAACTCTAATATTTCTTCCTGCGACCTATTCTTTACTTTTCCAGATTTAGTGGTACCAGAAATTGAACCCAGGATATCACACATGCTAGACAAGTGTTCAATAGCTTAGCCACATCCTAGTTTAAAACTACTTGAAGGTAACTATTGTAATTCAAACACAACCTAATTTTTTGTTGTTGTAAGACAGGCTCTTACACAGTTCAGATTAGTCTCACCTCATTATGTAGATGAAAATAACTTTTAACTCCTGATCCTCCTACCAGCAGGCTCTGGTTCAAGTTAACCTAATTATAACATATTGCATAAAATTTTTACTCTATAATATTTTTAAAGATTATTTGCGCACTATAAAGTATGCATTGTTCTGTATTTAATGAGCTCAGCCATGGCTTTCTGTCTAAAACATCTTAGGTAAATGCTATAAGAACACAGAATCTGGGGACTTGAAATGGTCAGCACGTAAGCGATTGTTCAGGGGACCGGAGTTTGGTTCCAGCACCAGTATCGGTGGCTTACAATAGTCTGAAACTCTAGCTCTATGGTATATGACGGCCTCTTTGGGCCCCTACACACACTTACACTTACATGTACATAACCACCCACCAAACACACAGCAGCATAACTAAAAATAAGTCTGTCTTCTTAAAATCTAGTAAGATTAGATTATCATTTCTCAAAAATACCAGAAAAAGCAACTTAGCAACTTTTATAATTACAACCACTTATACTTTAGCCTAAATATTTGAAGACTAAACAGTAAAACACAAAAGCTAAACTTATTAAAGCTGCACATATTTAAAATTATAAAACATATATTATACAAGATATACCAATCTGTGGGGAGTGGAGGAAGTTCTGAGTAAATGTATATTGCTTCATGAGCTGGCCAGGCTTGGTGTGGCAGTGGATGCCTTTGACCCCAGTGGTTGCGTGGCTGAAGCAGGAAGAGCTGTAAGTTATAGGCTAGCCAGGACTACCTAGACAACCTTGTCTCATAAAACCAAAACAATAAGGACATGAACAACGCCAAAGACCAAAGTCTCAGCACCATGGGAGTGGCAAACCCTTTCAAGGATGAGGCTCCATGGGATGGCAAAGCCTTCCTCTGATCCATTTGTAAATGCTGACAGTGTTTGTAGAAATGACCACAGTAGCTTTCTAAGCCCAACCCCACATATTTCTGTCCCGAAGACTGCCCCCCTACAGAGACTGCTCCTATGAGGCCCAGCTAACCTCCTGGACTCAGCTGCATACCATGAACTCCCACTTTCTTGTTCGGTTGTATATAATAAACACATTAAGTTTCTTATGTGCTATGTTTCTCCATTAGAGAGACCAGGTAGCCATCCCAGTATTTCTATGTATATGTGTTTCACGTCTGTAATTTTTCCCTTCCTTTGCCACATCTCCAGGACCCAAGAGGCACCAATCCATTTTATAAATTTCTTATGTAGAAAACAAAGCTTTAATCTGTTTAAATATTTTCAAGTATTTCAAAACTACTCATGTAAGAGGTAATAGCAATAATCTCTTTTATCATTTTACTAAAACTAATTTGAGTTCTGCAGATACAAAAGGAGCTTTTATACAGTCATTTAAGATCTAACAATAAGAACAACCATAGAAAATCTAGCTAAAAATGAGACTCATTGTGAAAAGTCTGTGTTGTACCACTGTCTTTGGTGTCCCTAAATTAAACAACGTAAATCTACAAATATAGATCATACCTTTTGATTTCTTGTCCTTTTTGTTTAGGAGATTCACCACCATTCAGGATCTGTTCTAAATTCTTTGCTTCTACGGATCCATTTGGTTCTGAATTAGACAGTCCAAGTAATGACCTTACCCGCTGAGATCGTACATCTAATATTGTATCTGTGTATCCTACTTCCTGAAGATACCTATCAAAAAAAATTAAACATCAAAATTCAATATACCTGTCACCTTCCAATCATATTAAAATTAAAAAATAAAACCTCTACAATCATATAGACTACTTTTTCTTTGTTTCAATGACTTCACTACAGACTAATTCAAGGCCTAACAGAACGATGTCAACTTTAAGTCAAAACTGAAATATGCGTGCCTAAGATAATACTTACGTGGTGGCTCACAACCATCCGTTACCTCCAGTTACAGGGCATCCAACACTCTCTTCTGACCTATGTGGGTACCCTGCACACATGTGGTGAACATGCATATTTCCAGAAAAAAGCATTCATATACATAAAATTTTCCTTAAAGAAAAAAATGAATTAAGGCAGGGAGTGGTGGCCCACACCTTTAATCCCAGCACTCACGATACACAGGCCAGCCTGAGCTACATAGGAATTCCAGGAACTCCTGTGTAGACATCCCTACACAGAGAAACCCTGTCTTGAAAAAGCAAAAACAGAAAAGAAAAATAAAAAGAAAAAAAGAAAAAACAGAAAAGAAGCATATAGTATAACTACCATTAATTAAGAGCCAATTATCTCAATACCTAAAAAAGCTTCAGAGCTTTAAAAGGCTCTTGAGATATATACACAAGACATGCCTCCATACACACATACACATATTTCTTTTAAAGAACAGACATGTGAATTTATACACAGACATATGTATATATACATGCTTTTAAATGTCCAAGGTATAGAAAAGAATAAGATCGCAATCATGTCAAGAATTGGCCAGGAATTGGTAGATGAACTAATTCCTTCTAGGATCTAGATTCTGTGGTTTCCAAAGTTCACTCTTCTAAACCAAGTACTTCACCTAGGACCCAGCATGAGATTAGAAAGAGGATAGATGATGATGCGTCAATAACAGGTTGTAACTTTAACCTCACATGAAGACATCGAAGAGTTAATGGAGGAGGATAAAAATCTTCGGGCTATTGGGGATGGCTCTTGCTCCTCTGAGATAGGACCAGTCTCATGCACCCGTATCAGGTGCCTCACAACCCACACTGGGTTTCCAGTTTCAGAGGATCTGACACTCTTCTCTGGCCTTGACAGAACTGTACATACATGGTGTGCATGCAGACAAGCAAACAAATATATGTACATATTTTCCAAAAGTTACTTAAATACTTCCAGTAAACAACCAAAATAATTTTAGGTGAAAGCCAAAAACAAGAAATAATAATTAGAACAGCAATAAAGCAAGCAAAAAAATAAAGAAGGAAAAAAACATGAATAAAATAAGCAATATAACCTCTCTGGTACACAAATCATCGTAATTAAAGACTCGGGAAGGTACGGCGAGTCACTTCTATAATTCCAATACATAGGAGGTAAACAAAGAAACAAGAACAAAGACTAAAGAGATAAAACTATCCCCCCAAAATGTAGGACCAGGATTATAAGGCGAACATTAGAATACCATGTAATAATCCTGTTTCAAAAACAGTTTGGCTCTAAAAATAAAGGGAGGAAAAAAAGTAGAGAAAATATAAATCCAAGCGATGAGATTAGCATTTGAGAGAAATAATGATTTCCCTACAGCCATCCCCACTCTTCATTCTAAACAATGGAATCGACATGAGGTAGAGACAACTTCTTTCCCTACCCCTGTCTCTCAACCTTGGTCTAAATTAACTGCTGAGGTTAACGCAATCTGGATAAAAGTGACTAAGCCATTGCTTGATCAAGTCAGGCCATTTCTAACCCTTCTCAGAAATGGAGGTAGAAGAATCTGTCACATGGGGAAAACAAGCAATTTTTCTTCAGAAGAAAAGAATAAAACTAAAACAGAAAAGTAGGCAACCAGAGACACATCCTGGGCCTAAGGTCCTCCGAAGCTCCCCGAATATTACTGTCCCCTTCAACCCTGCTTGTTATTCCAGTGCTCTTTCCATCAAAAATCTGCTTCCTAGTTCAGGTTTTGTCATTTACAACCATCTGGGAACTAGGTAACCAGTAAGAAGCTTAAACATATTACAGAAAGAAACATAAAATGTGAAGGACTCTAATCTCATATTAGTGAAGTAGTCTTCCTACTGTTAGTAACGTGGAAGTGGAGGAAAACTACTGAGAGGAGGAGTGACTATGTTGAATGTGGCGTAAGTTTTGAACACTCACTGAGGGAGGAAGGAACAGAGAACAGTCATAGAGAGAGGGTTAGAGAGGTTCTCTGTATGGGGTGGACAGGAAGCTTCCACCTGAGTCTGTTATTTTCTTCCATGAGTTAATTAGAAATGGAAGATCAGAAAGTAAGACTGAACTAAGACTGTGGTTTAACCTATACTCTGCTGAGTGACCAGTGGGCAGCAAAGTAATCAAATGATACTAAAAAACGAATAATGGATCATGAGGTTCAAGGTAGAGCTAAGAAAACAAAGCATCTACAAGTAGAGGAGATAAAAGAGGAAAATGAATGGCTAAGGGCCTAAAACATCAAAATATGATCAGATAGCAACTGCAAAGGAAAGAATATATGTGTGCAATGGTGGCATACACCTTTAATCTTAGCACCGGGAGGCAGAGGTGGGCAGATATTTTGAGTTTGAGGCCAGTCTGGTCTACAGAGTAAGTTGTAGGACAGCCAAGGAAGAGAAACCCTGTATCAGAAAATGGAGGGGGCGGGGGGGGGGGGGGGG
>JAQQSO010000655.1:0-15658 GCA_028658305.1 Pachyuromys duprasi
GAACAATTTGATCTTGGCTGTTTCTCAGCTGAGGTTTCCTGGTGACTTCCCAGGTGACTCTAGGTTGATGTCAAGTTTGTAATGAAAACTAACCATGACATCAGGGTGCTTTTAATCCCCACAACAGAGAAAAACAAAACAAAAAAACCTAATACGAAGTTTATACCAAGATTTGGGGCTGTTCCTTTAATAAACTTTATCATGAACTTCATGAGTCTTTGGAACTGGGTTGTGGGAAGAATGTGAACACGTTTGGAACTTTGGGTGAGAAAAATTGTAAAATGCTGATAGCAGAGCTTACCTGGTAGACGTTTGAAAGATCAAGAAGCAGTGAAAATTTTGCACTGTTGAGGCCTAGTTTCATAGGGGAACATGGACACGTAAGAACAAGGCTAAGGTATTCTCATTATATTCTGGCAAAGAGCCTGGCTGTACTGTGACCTCGTCCTGGTTAAGTTAATCTCAATTCAAATGTAAGGGCCTAATTTGTATAGAAAAGGAAATTTGAAAGTAGGACGTTATTGAGACTGTGAAGTATGCTTTCTCATCACAACCAGTCAGATCACAGCCATTCAGATCTTCAGTGAGAGAAAGCAACAGGTTCAGTAAAAAGACAACAAGTGTGAAGTTTGGTGAGGAAAGGTATATAACAGGCTTAGAGCTGGGAACAGGAGAGAACAAGTAACAAAACATTTACAGCTGTTAAAGACATTAATATCGGCTTGGTGCGGTGGCTCACACCTGTAATCCCAGTACTGGCAGGTCAAGCAGGTGTATGTATTTCCATGAGGAGTTCGAGGCCAGCCCAGTCTCCAAAGCCACTCCAGGAGAGCCAAGGCTACAGAGAGGAAACTGTGCCTTCAAAAACTGGAAAAAAATAAGACATTAACATCACTGAAGATAAACCCCGTTTTCTACACTAAGGCAATAATAAAGGTGCCACAGGGGCAAGATCTTCAACTTGTAAAATTGAGAACCTAGAAATCGAGAGAGCCTGAGCTGAGAATGTAACATGGAGAATGGGTGTCTCTACTTCTCTAAAACTACCGCCTAAAAATGTAAATAAATAAAATACAATTCCAGTGCCAACACACAGAAGGTGATAGAGGTGTGGGCTCTGGGGAAGGGGAGAACAGGTTACATGTTCTACTTGTAGCAGAACTTGGCAGTGTCATCCATGTGCTAGTAGTTTTGAAAGCATGGAAGATAGAAGCTCTAGAGTGTAATGGGAAAACAGCTCAGGCTAACCAATGTGGAACAATCAGAGTATCTGGAGGGATGTCTTGATAGATTCATCCATGAAGCTTAAAATGTGAAGCTTAAGTTACTAGTGGAAAACCCAAAATATTGAAGTTTCCAGGAAAATGGGCTGTGTACAACGGAGAGTTGCGGGCGTATGCCACTCCAGGCTAGATGTGTGGAAGGCAAGAGATCCAGCTTATTATACCATAAGCCCCAGTGCCAGATACAAAAACTTTGGAATGGGTCATTTTTTTTTTCCGCTGGATTTTGCTTTTGTTTAGTGTGACTTTCTAGCTAGGACCTAGTTCTTTCACTTTTGAACAGAAATGTTCACTCTGCCATTGTGTATGCTGAAAATTTGTAGCTGGCTTTTGGTTTTTTGAGCGCTCAAGGTTAAGAGAGAGCAGAGTTACAAAGTATTGAAACTATTAATGACGATGGACACTTTCTATGTAGGAATGAATGCATTGGGCATTATGACATGGCTATGAATTTTGGAGAGAAGAGGTTGTGGGTTACGGGTTAAATGTGATTTGTTTGAGTTTCAGGTTGACAAGGGATAGAGCTGTGGTTATTACTGTTAATTGTCAGTGTCACAGAATTTAGGATCACAGAATTTAGGATGGGCCTTTAAGCATGCCTACAGGGGATTTTTTTCACGATGTTAACTGATAAGCCAAGAACCATCTTGACCTGGGTCAGGACCATGACCTCTTCATGGATCCTGGACTGTGTAAAAGTGAGCTGGGTACTAGGAAACATTCACTGCTCTGATTCTTTTTCACATACTCAAGTTAATCTTCAACCTCTTTTCCATATTTATATGACTTTAAATGCCCCTGTTTGTGCCAAAAAGTAGTTTAAAAATTTACCCAGGTTGGAAGCTAAGCTCTGGAAAACCAATGCTAAATTCTGTTTCTCTAAATGTGTTTTTACCAGTGGATTCTGAGTTTATATCATTAAGGTATTGACGTTTTCTATCTGGCAGGGATAGAGAACAAACAGTGGCATATTTGTGAGATAAAATTTTGTCTGGTTATGGTGTGTGTGCACACTTGTTTGAGAATCAGTTGCTAGGAAACATTTCAACTTAGTTACACATTGCCAGTAAAATGAGTCATGTAGGAATAATGCAGAGAAATTTCTTCCTACCTGAGCTTTACAGAGTAAGTTGGATCTCAGTTGATTTCGTATCCTCTTCAGTCACTACTCATAACAGAGGATATTAGACTATGTAATAAGAACAGGTATTTATTTCTTACAATTTTAAGGACTGAAGTCCACAGCGAAAGCCACAGCTAATTCAGTGTCCTGAGAATACCCATTCTCTGACAGTATTACCACCTTATTGCTATATGATTCTATGCTGGACAGCACAGAAGGGCTCATTAGTTCCCTGGAATACTTTTATAAAGCTATTAATCCCATTCATAAGAGTGGTGCTCTCATTACTTAATCCTGTCCTAAATATTCCACCTCGCCATACTTCAGGCTTTAACATACATACTCATACAGGACATACGTAAGCTGCAACACATTGCCACATACACCCAAAAATTCATGTATAAAAAATATACATTCCATCTTTATAATTAGAAAATTCTCAAATCATTCCCCACCATCAACTTTAAAATCTGTGTGTATCTCTCACTTAAGTGTCCTCTGAAGCAGGTGGGTATAATAACTTTAGCTGTAGTTCTCAAAGAAGCAAATTCCCTTATGTGAACCCAAGAGATCAAACAAATTCTATACTTCCAAAGAAAGCGGGGATGGGGGCATGGCAGGGGGGGGGCGGGGAGGGAGGGAAGAAGGGAGAGGACAGGGAGTTAACATGGTTCTCAGTAAGTCCAAACACTGAATTTTGAGACTTGAGAGTCTCAATCTGTAAACCGCTCTGCCTTCTGCATAGCCTTGGAAGAGACAGGGTGTCCAAGGCTCCAGGAAAGCAGGCCCTGCGAGTTTTAATGGAAACATCTCAGGCTACAGTGTTTATACTTGTGGTTCCTCTTAGATGAAGTTGCTGGCTCTAGACTTCTGGGGTTCTGAGAGCACACCAGCTCTTGGGACTCAGTTTCTCCATGGAGGTGCCAACTTTATAGCTCCAAGCGACAGTATCCTAATGAGAACACCTCACAGAGGTTTCCACAGAGCATTGCCTCCCCGTCTGCCCATGTTTCGTTTAGGAGTCTAGGGAAAGATAGCCATACCTCCATAGTTGTGCAGTATATCAAAACAGCAGAACCAGCACTGGGTGAACGTCATTCGTAGTTATTTCTATGCCATGCGCACTGGCATTCTAGCACACCCAGGCCCACTTGTGCCACATGTAGCCCACTCAGAGAGTAGTGCAGCGAGCTGAGATCAGCAGCCGCACGGGGTCAGTAGCCCCAAGTTTCCACAGGCACCTCAGTTCCTCTGTTGACAATGTTATGCTCTCAGGGGCTTGGCACAGTGAGTGTCCAATGCAAGAGACAGATTTGGATGTCTCTGAAGTGAGACTTTCTTCTATTCTCTTGTCCAGATAGCATGTGTCTTTATTAGAGCTTATCAGTCTGTATACCACACCCTCCATTTTCTCTAGCTACACGTCTTAGTTTTTACAAGCTTATACGTTTCCAACCCTTTACATTATGTCTGTCTCTTTTATTCTACCACCTATCTTTAATGTGTTTCTTCATTTGCATGCTTCTGCTATAATCCATCCCCCCCCCCAAAAAAAGCATTACCACACCCTCAACCCTTCGCTGACATGTTTTTCTTCTACTAAATCTTTTACTGCTTTATGCCAAAGGTCTGCCTTTTATGGCATCAGACGCAAACACAATTCAGTCAGTTTCTTTGTTGCTTTCTGAGAAGTTGTGACTTTTCACTCTGTTGCAATATCTAGTTCCTCCTTTCTGTTTAAGATACTTTGTCCTCCCTGCCGTCCATCGGGACTGGGGTCCGGTGCGGAGAGCCATTCGTCCTGGGAATCGGGGTGCGGCTGGAAAGGGGGCCACCCTCTTGCCCGTCACATTAATGCACGTTCGTGTGGAACCTGGCGCTAACCCATTCACAGAGGACCTGCTTCTGGGTCGGGGTTTCCTACGTAGCAGAGCAGCTCCCTCGAAAGTCAGCCCTCGACACAAGGGTTTAAAAAAAAAAAAGATACTTTGTCCTTCATCATAATTTTCCTTTACTGTTCAATTCCTTTTACTGCTCAGTTTTCTAAAAACATACTGATTATATCCACTAAGAAATTTTCACTACAGCTCCTCTCTTCTCGCCGTTACCAGATCACCGTGCAGACAACAGTTTACCTGCCAGGCAGTAGCAAAGTGACTTTATGTCTTTTAAGCACTAGCTTCTTCGGTGCGACTATGAGGGCAAGCTTTTATTGCCAACTCTATACAACCAAGAATCACATGGTAAGAGATTCTCAATGAGAAACTGTCTGTATTTGAGTGGCCTGTGGGTATGTCTGTGAAGGGGATTGGCTCTGATGGTTGTTATTATTATTACGTTTTTATTTTTAAAATTTTCCATACAAAATAGTTTGGCCATATTCTTTCCCTTTCCCCAACTCCTCCAAGATCCCCCACACCACTCTACACACCAAACTTTATGTTCTCTCTCTTTCAAAGAAACCCACATGCAGTTTTTTTAGGAGACTTGTTTTAAGTTGGGAGAAGACAAGCCCACTGTGGGTGGCACCATTCCTTAGGCAAAGGGTACTGACCTGTATGAGTAGAAAATTTGAGCTGAGCTCAAGCAAGAAACAGGTGAGCTTGCATGCTTTATTTATTTATTTTTTTCTGCCCTTGACTGTAAATGTGACTGGCTGTTTAAAATTCCTGCTACTTTCCTGTAACTTCCCTGTAAGGATGGACTGTATCTTGGCACTGCGAGCTGAAAAAACAAACACAAACACACAAACGAAAACCCTATGTCTCTCCTACGCTGTTTTTTGTCAGGGTGTTTATAGCAGCACGAATGAAACTAGAACTCCAACATTCGTTTCTGTTTTATTAGTGAAGCTGCAGCCATATACAACAGATTAAGTCATTTATAAACAGAAAAACAAAATCTGCTCACAGACTTGGAAATGAAAGCTCCTTTGTGAGATCTTTTCTTCTTCTGCTTCTTCTTCTTCTTCTTCTTCTTCTTCTTCTTCTTCTTCTTCGAGATGTATTTTCACATGGCAGAAAGACCAATAACAGAGAAATACTGTATCTCACATGTCAGAATAGAGCATCAGTAGCCCCCATTCTTAAAGGCAGAACCCCCCCATGATTTAATTATTTTCTTATTGTTCTCTCTCATTTCTTTTTCTTAGTTTTGAGATTATAAATTGCTACATTTTTCCCTTTTCCATTCCTCCTTCCAAACCTTTCCATATATTCCTCCCTGCTCTTCAGATTCATTCATTAAACTTAAATTTAAATTCATGAATTAAATGAAATTTAAATTATTTCATGCATATATGTATCTGTATATATAGTGACTATTTGTCACTAGACAACCCATTTATGTGCTCTTCCCTGGGGCAGACCACTTCTTGATTTCCTCTGTTGCCTGTAATTCTTTATATAAGGTTGAGGCTTCTATGGGCTTTTTGTTGCATGCTTTGACATATCCATTGGAGCCTACCTTGTTCATTTCACACTTGGGCAGTCATATCAGTGAGACTTATAGGTGTAGTTTCTGACATTAGAAGACACAATAACAACAAACTCTATGACCCTCTGGTTCTTATATTCTTTCTTCCCCTCTGTTTATGATATCCCTTGAGCTTTCTGTGTGGCAGTGTTCTGAAGATGTATCCATTAGGACTGAGCTCCATAATGTGCAGTAAATGCCCTCTCTTGAAAATGTCAAATTTGGTCCTAGTTTAAAAATTACAAACTGTGTGAAACAGATACCCTCCCCCAAAATCCCCAAAGAAAAACCCTAGAAAGCATATTTATCTATCTCTATCTTAAGTAATTCTGCTATTTTCCTTTCTCCCATCTCATTTGCTTTGTTAATCTGTTATTTGCAAAGAAATTAGATCCACTTAATTTATATAAATGCAGTTGTGATATTAATTCACTAAAACTAAAAAAACAGATAAAAACATAAAAGTTGATTGCCTTATGAGACAAAATCACTAATAAATGGTCCCATAAAAAGATTATGAATCTTGCCCGAGTTTGCAAAACTGGCACTTCCACTGTTTGTGGGACTAATAAAGGTTCTTTCCCAGGAGACATTGACATTTATGAAAAAAGTTTATTGCTGAATCAGGAATTTTATTTATTGCTGGTAACTTAAAGTAGGGAAATTTGCCATGCAGAGAAGATTTCATGTGTTTACTCTTCCTTTACAGCCCACTGCTTTCAATACCTGTGGTATGTTGGTACCAGCTTTTGTTCCAGCTGACATGTTAACAAGAGTTTCACTTTCACTTTTCCTTCCATTTCTGAAATGTCCAGTGACACTGAGCATACTTTCACTTCTTACTTTGATGTTCAAGATTACAAACTCAAATGTTCAAATAGTATGAACAATCTTTCACATATTAACTAATTTTTCTCCTGGTTTGCTTTATTCTTGCTAATTGTAGAATTTCTTCTCTCATTAGAAGACTGTTCTTTTGTTATACATACTACAATTATTTTCTCAGATATGCCTTATTATATCTGCCTTGTGATGGCCCTGTAGTACAGAAATTATGGTCATGAATACTAATTATGATTGAGTGTTTTGCAGTTTGTTTTGTTTTGGCTGCTTTTGCTTTGAAGATTTCTTTTTCCTATGTATATAATTTGCTTTTTATATAATGTGCATAGACACTGACTTTTCTTTATACAATGGCTGAGTTCCTCAATATTAATAGGAGCCCATCTTTGCCATTGATCTGTAATGGTGTTTCCGCCAGCATCTGTGTGCTCATAAGGTATTTGGGGGTGGTATGGGGATTGGTGTGTTTCTAGGTTTCCTCTTGTTGACTTGCAGAGCTATAAACATGGATGATACAACAGGCAAAGAGGAAGAACAAGACAGAAGCCATTCAATATCCTGCTACAAATAAATTGTTTTTACGACTGTGCCAAGTTACCTACTTTTATAGTAGTATTGGTTTTGTTCTATAAACAACTAAATTACATTACAGGAAGAAATAACTATAGAAGGCAACATCAATCTTTAGTTATTAGTGTTATTAAAATAAATTACCTACTCCAGTTTTAGTCTTAACCTGAAATGGAAAGCTAAAGGAAAAGTGATGTATAGATTAAGTTGAAATAGTAACACATACATGCTGTATAGACTTTACAGATGGAGGCTTCATAGGATTTGTAAGGCAGTTTTATTTTGCAGACCATAGTTAATGTGAGTGGGTCCTTAAGTGTATGTGTTACAGATGGCACTTGTAGTATTAATGTAGGTTATCTGTTTTGCACACAAGTAAATTAAATCAGATTTCATTAAATGCAGCTCACTAATGTTAGTTAGACTATAGTACATGTATATCAAAAAGAATGTTCCCAGGGATAGGGATACATACGTTATACATTTGTACTTCATGGTGTATTAATCCCATTTGCACTGTAAACATCTCAATATAGTTTCACAACTAATAATGTGGTGCTTGTTCTGAGTTAACCTTTAACCTACATGGATGTCTTGGCAATGTTAGGCTCAGTAGCCTTGGTAATATATGTGAACCCCTGAAGGAGAGAGTATAGGGGAAGCAAGGCAACATGGATCTCAAAAACAAGGCTGACTACCTGACTAGGGACAAAAATAAACTTTTAATGATTGGTTGTCTGTATTCCAAAGTCCTTCTAAAGTGAGCCACCAGGGGAGAAAAGAAGAAAGGCGGAATTTGAGGAATATTAATCCATCTTCCGAGATTGTTGGCTCTACAACTAAAGTACAGCTTAGGCTTCAATTCCTGTTACTGCTCACCGGTGTTTGTGATTACAGGCATCACAAATTCCAGTGTTCTCTCACAGTTCCATCTTGTACAGCAAACTGAGGTGGTTGGAGTTTATTTCCTGATGACATCTGTAATTTGGCCTGCAGTGAGAGCACCCCAAATATCCTTTACTCTTAGCCTTGTTTCTGTACTGAGGCTAAAGGTGCTTTGGGTGAGCCAGAAAAGGGGAGTTTAATAGAATGGATAACTGGAGCATTTAAAATTACAAGCAATAACAAAACAGTCTTTCTGTAAGACAACATGAACTGAACTCACCGCCTCACACTTCAACTGTGACTCATATTGGCCACGTGTGCCCCAGGACCTGAATTCTAAAGCAACTCATGCCAACTCCTGTTTGCATCTTCATCACTGTTACTCAGGCCAGCAACACATTGACTTATTGGGAGAAACAATGAAATTCCCACAGAGAAAGTCCTGTGGATAGGATTCAGACCCAATCAAAGTAATTATGAGGCCATGGGAGTAACAGAGGCAAAATGACTTCCTGTGTCACACATGGCTTTAAGACCTTTAGTTGGGGCTCGTTTTGACTGGTGTCCTGAACCTGCTAATTAGGGCTCTTGACTTGGCCTCCACAAGAGCAGCCAGTTGAGTGACCAGGGCTGCCAGAGGACCATACTCAAGATTGGAAAGGCAAAAGCCACAGGCAGCCTGTGTTGGTGCCTCCAACACTATAGCAAGCCCCCTCCCCTGCAGACTGCCTGAATAGGTTATTGTCCCTACCTACCTGCCAAGGTGTGAGGTCCACACTCCCCAATTCTGATAACAGGGTAGGGACTTGGGGGCTGAAGGGAGTGGAAGGAACAGAGAAGATATGCTTCATTCACCAGCCCAGGGATCACTACACAGGTGTACAACACCCTGAAAAAGCTCTCTCCCCTATAAAGGACTGCTTCAGGGAGCTAAGCAGCTGTGATCCTGAAGTCCCACAAGCAAGCATGGGCTACTGAAGGCTATCAGCCACCTGGAAAGGGACTTTCCCTCACCTCTGAAACCCATGCAATTGGAAATCCTGCTTTGTCTTGTTGGACTGCGTCCTCTTCTAAGTCCCCTACCATCATCTATGGTATGAATACCTTGTCCAGTTAATCTCCTACCGTGAAGGACTAAGTGTCTCCACGGCTTACTCTCAAAATGTCACCATTTTCTCTGACATTCTGACTGCGATATTTATGCTGCTCAGCTAGAGAAGACTTCAGAACTTTTATGTTAGCCATGTAATCTAATGGTTTTAGGGGAAGAAGTTTGAAAGTGTACACAATATACTCATATTTTTCTGAATATATATATATATATACATACACGCATGTATCTATATGTGTAAATGTAATTTTGCAAATATATACAACTATTACGTGGTTAAAGGTAACACTAATTAAAGGATCTGCAGTACTGTGTTAGATTTTTCTTCCCTGAAATATATACCTTAGAAAAATAGCTTAATTGAAGACAGATTTATTTTGACTTGTCATTTTAGAACTTCCCATATATGCTTGACTGGTTCCAGTGTTTCTGAGCACATGTTCTAGCAGAGCATCACAGCAGAAACACATAGAGAAAGTCTCTCATGGCATGGTTAACTGGAAAATAGGGAGGAGCCCATGATAGGTCACTCTTTGTAGGGGTACCCCAATGACTCACTTCTTCCAACTCTGTACAACCTCCCACCTTCTCTTGGTAATGCCATCAAATTATGAATCCATCAATGAATTCAGAGCCCCCCAAATTAATTACTTCTCAATAAATAGATTCAGTGTCTGGGGAAAGCCTCTTCAACACTTGACTCCTTTGGGGGACACTAATACTCAAGCCATAACAAATAGCATATTTAACATTCATGTCTCATTCAGTCTAAAGTTCTATGATTTATTCTATATATATATGGAATTTTTATTTTGTTAAAACTATTTGGTTGTCTACAAATCTGTATATAGTTAGTGTTCGTTCACTGAGAAATCCTTCCTAGATATTACACAGATGCCTACCTTCATCACCCCTATCCCTTTGGTAATGCTCTGTCTGGTGAAATAAAAAGCTTTAAATCAACAAATAAGCGAATGTTTTCATCCTTCCAAATATTTGATTTATGTAGTTGAGATTCCTTTTTAAAGAGTACCCTTTTAAGGAAAATATAAAATGTGTTAAGCCATAATTTTGACTATCGGTAAGTATTATCAGCAAAGGACCGTAAGTATTTTAAAGCCCAAATGGAAGAGAGGTAGAAAAAGGGAAGAGGAGGAGGCTCTAGACAATGCAGGACAGCTGCACATCAGAATGTACAGCAGCTTTGACAGGATGCGTAAAACCTGTGTAAGCAAAAGCCAGACAAAATCCCACCAGGCAGAGAAAAGTACGATACACAATTCTATATCTTAGCCACTGAGCTATTGGCAATTATTAGCTTCTGGTGAGAGGGAAGGGCAGTTTTATTTGAGACTGTAGGCCCTGGTAAATTGATCTTGCTCTAGAGAAGACCACACATACAAGAATATTTGGGTAGCATGACTTGATGTTATTCTATACATAGAGAGAATATATATATATATATATATAAACACAAAATTGGGTGGGTAGGAAAAGGAGTTGAATCTGTGCATACTTGCAAGAAGAGAGATGAACATAATCTAAACACGCTTAATGGAACTCCTAAAGAACTAATAATAATGATAATCATAAAATAATATTATCTCACAAACATAGGTTAGTATGTTCCTTCAGAGATTAGATCTTTAGAAGAATAATGATCTGGTCAGTCCTGAAAGGATACACCTAGTCTAGCGTGTTCTTTCTTTAAGAATTCAGTACTCTCCTCTCCCATGGGTATACAGTACTCTCTTATAAGTATACAGCACACGTCACTACTATCGGTACGCATTTCTCAGTTAGTTTCAGGTTTTGGTGTGTTGTGCAAGTGGTCAGAATAATTAATATTTTGTACAATTATATTTACTTCACAATGCATATTTCTGTTTTGTTTTCTAATTTTAGTTTGTCTATTTTCTGAAATTTTTTAAATTGTAAGTTAATACTTTTATTTCTGCTTGATTATTTATTTATTTAAATGTAAATATTTTATTGTGGATCCAATTTTTTTTGTTGTTTGTTTTTTGAGATAGGGTTTCTCTGGGTAGCCTTTGTTGTCTTGGACTCACTTTGTGGATCAGGCTGGCCTGGAATTCACCTGCCTCTGCCTCCCTGAGTGTTGGTATTACAGGTTTGTATTATTGCACCTGGCGAATCCAAAATTATTGACCTGAGAAAAAGGCACTACCATATAACTTTATAACTAGAATGTAGCTTTATTCATAGATGACAAAACTGAGGGTTCACTATTACTAGGATAGTTCATGGTAAAGCACATTGTAGGAGATTTCTTCTGAATCATTCTAAGGTTTTATTTTTATTTTTATTTTTGTGTGTATTTAACTTCATGATTCTGTAAAAGTGGAAAATGTGCTCATTCTCATGCAAGGAAATTAAAGGGGAAGTTCTATATGAAGAACCAAACATCTAGACTTTGGAGTGACATAATGTATTCATATTGGTTTTAAGAAATGATTTCTGTCAGTTACTTTCAACATATAGCCCATGTTTTTGAAAACCAAGAGGGCAAAGTTCTACAATGTTAATTTGCTACATTCATGTGCACAGAGAAAGAGTTCAATACATTCTGGTTAGGAGGTTTACAAGATTACTAATTGTATGCAGCATGTGCTGCCAGCCTTCTCTAAAGAGGGGTCAGATTCTTTGGGACAGGCTGAACTCCTCTTGCACAATGGCAGCTTACTCTGGCCTATATTCTTTATCTCTATTAATGCCAATTCCTTTTGTTTCTCCTGATTGCACATGCTGTGGGGTGTTGAGCTTCCCCCTCACCCACATGAAGAGCCCTATAAGCACTTCACTGTCCTTATGGGAAACATGGAGGTTACTCTTCAGGCTCATTTCACGACACAGGCATTCTGGCCCCTTTTCCTGATCTAGAGGAGATGACAAGCGCTAGAGTGTCACATTGTGCATAAGGTTGGCAAAGGGCCCTATAGGGAGACTGACTCACTCCACTGTCTTAGTAGTGTTTTTTGAGATGCTCCAATCCTTATGTTTCAAAGCTACTCCATGTTTCTTACAATTGAATTTTTCCTTTTTTTTTTCTTTTTCATTTTTTGAGACAAGGTTAAGGTTACTTTTTGTTAGAACGTGAAAGTTTTGTAACATTTCCACAACTCAGTCTCTGCTTTTCATAATGCAATGTTCTATTTATATTCAACAATGCCCTCATCTTTTTCGTTTGTGATTAAAGATACTTTTCAATAATATCCCCCCCAAAAATAATCGCTAAAATGGAAGACAACAAAGGCATGGCCTTTAAACCATGTCATGGGCTAAATATTCCTATGGTGCTTGTCCTACACAAGTAGTAATGTCTATAGCAACCACAAACTTCATGGAGATATAACAAAAAGTTGTTCAATTATTTGAAAGTAAATCATTCTAAGATCATGAAACATGATAAGTGTATATCCCTATGTGACTCCAAGTGTCCATAGAACTAGTTAGCTTCTAGGTTCTGAATAGAATGTTAATTGTTGTAGCTGCCCAACCTGGACTCTTCCAAATAGCAGCTTGGAAAGATTGGAATATGAGCCCGAAGAAGACCCAGTCTTCTCTCACTGACTTCTAAGGTAGTCATTTCATATCTGTCTTTCAGAGACTGTTGTGTTTTGGGATTTTGATAATCATAATTGACTATAACTACATTTATCCCTAGGATCTCATTCCTATCATCCTGTATAACTCTTATCAGGTGTATTAGGAGATTTGTACCATTATAAAAAGATCGTATCTGGAAGGCTTTAAGAATAGAGAACTACTTCTCACAGTCTGGAGGTTGAGATTTGATGTCTGATGAGACCCTCATAGTCTCTGACTTTTCCTGAAGCCTCATATGGCTTAAGGGCAAAGATCTCTCAGAGATCTATTTTATAAAATCCCTAATCCCATCCCTAAAGGTTCCTTCCTTAGAACTTAATCATTTCTTCATAAATCTATCACTTTGTGGATTTTATTTCATGCTAGTTAGCAGACAAATATTCAGGCCATTGAACTAAGAAACTAGTCTTCAGACAAACGGTTCAAGCTTTTGTTGATGCTTCACTGATGTTACTGTGCTCTTGGTGAAAATTTTTGACAATTTTGCATACATTGCCTAAGATTCTGAGTTTTTTAGCCTCTGCTTTGGAATTTAGTCTCTTAATTAGAAATCTGCCTTTTATCTTTCTGTCTAGAATTTAAAAAAAGACAGGTCTTCTAGCTGGATTATGAGAAATGCCTCTAAACTCATTTTACTTCTGACATATAAATAATAATGTGTATGAAGCTGATGTCACTGAAGAGCCCTTATGCCTTCCTACCCTCTTTCCATAGTATTTATTCTTATGCCAAGAATTAAGTCAAATACTTCCACTTTTTCTTTCTTCCTCGGGATATGTAGATTTATCTCATATATGTTCCATCTATAAATCTAAGTGAAAAGATATTTCTGAAAGTCATGTTTTAATATTCAAAACTAGGGTGATGCTTGACCTAGAAATAAACTGAAAATTCTCACCTTGAGCCAACAATGAATCTTCTCAGAGATAAGACACTTTGCAAGTATGTGATCATATAACCAGAACCTAAGCCACAGGCCCAATTCTCGGGGTTCCAACATGTAAAGTCTAGGCATTGGTTCCAAAGAAAGCCAACAAAGAGTAAGGATAAGTAATCAGGGAAGGACTCTATGCAAAAGGTACACTTTGGAAAGGAGAAAATTAAACATATGAGTGCATCTTTGGGGAAATGGTGAGCTTTAGCATTAAAGAGAGAAAGAATTGAGCAGGCAGTGGGAGTGTAAATAATTAAGCAGTCTTGATCAAACTGTGGTCTGGGATGATTATCACATTTCGGTTCTGTAAAGTGGCCCTAGTGGAATATTTTAATGGGACAAGCTGGCTCTCAGGGGATTATTGCTTCTGGGGATAGAAGAGGTTCTCTCATCATGGGGGAATCTCAAGAATATAATGTTTCTAGAATCTAGGGAGGCTGTAGGTTTAGGACAGTGATAGGATGCTTTTAGGGGATGTTCTACAATTTGAACTATGTAACACTGAAGTCAAAATCAAAATACCTGAGCTACTGCTATTTATGTACCTTAAACATTGAAGAGAGATGGAGCAGGCTAGATTTTGCAAGTGTTGAGCATATGTATAAATTAGCATATTTTTGTACGGAATGCAACAAGCTTATTCCAAATTAAAGATATAAATGAAATCAGAAATGCCAGCATTTTGTCCTGCTCCCGTGGGCTAAGTGAGAAGTGAGTGATTTTTTTTCCATAACAGCAATTTCTAGACATCTATTAATAATCTCATGGGATAGCATTTCTCTCTTTTTTTTGAAAATCATGAAAACTGTATCTCTGGCTGAAAGATAATGTGAAACGCACATTCTTTCCAATAACTCAAAAGAATATTTTAATTGAAATAATTGTGTGGTTATTGCTCTTCTTTAAGTAATGACTAGGCCTCTGAAGAAATAAAAAATAAGAATGTTTTGGAATTAAATATAAAAAGAAAACATGATATCTATGGGACAAGACGAAGGAAGTTCTGATGGGAAAGTTGGTTGTAATGTGGTAGTATGAATGAGAATGGTTTGCATAGCCTTACATTTAAATGTTTGGTCTTAAGTTAGTGGAACTGTTTGGGAAAGATTAAGGGGTGTGGCCTTTTTGGAGGAGGTGTGCCACTGGGTTGTTGAATTGAAGTTTAAAAAAACCATGCCATTTCCACTTATCTCTTTCTTGCGTTTAAAGATCAGATCTAAGTCCTTAGCTACTGCTTGAGCACCATGCTCCTCCACCTTGATGGTCATGGACTCAACCTCTGAAACTATAAACCCCCAATAAGTTTTCTCTTTTAAGTTTTCCTAGTTAATGGTGGTTTGTAACAGAAAAAAGAGAGAAAGAAGCTAAGACAAACACTAAATGCCAGTCACTAAATTCTCAGAGAGGTCTCAAATTAATAATGTGTTGATGCCACTTATTGTACTGGAAGAAACAACATCAAACAAAATACAACTGTAGAGAATGAAATAAAAAACGGCAGAAATCAGTGAAATCAAAACAAAACAAAGAGCAAGAAAAGCAACCAACAAGAAGAGTCTTTTTAAAATAAATTTATTTATTTTTATATCAATCACAGGTTAGGTTTTTTGCATCCCATGCGTAGCCCCCTCCCTCACTCCCTCCCACCCTCCCCAACCCTCCCTCATCTCCTCCCCGCCCCCTCCAAGTCCACCAATGGGGGAGGATCTCCTCCCCTTCCACCTGACCCCAGATCATCTTGTCTCCTCAGGGCTGGCTGCAATGTCCTCCCCCCAGGATCTAGCCAGGCTGTTACTCCCTGGCATGTA
>JAQQSO010000659.1:0-11533 GCA_028658305.1 Pachyuromys duprasi
AGGGAGGGGGCTACACTTAGGATGCAAAGTACCTAACCTGTGATTGATAACAAAAAAATTTAAAAAAAGAAATTGAAATAAATAAAAAAATTAAATAGAAGTTTTTAATATTCAAAAAAAAGATAAAGAAGAAAAATAAAATCTATACACCTAAAGAAACTAATCAAGAGGGAGGACTCTGGCTAAAATGCTCAATTCCCAGCCAGAAAGGCAAAGAGGATGGACATCAGAAGAAGGAGAAAACAGGGAACAAGTCAGGAGCCTGCCACAGAGGACCTCTGAAAGGCTCTGCCCTGCAGACTATCAAAGCAGATGCTGAGACTTATGGCCAACCTTTGGACAGAGTGCAGGGAATCTTATGAAAGAATTGGGAAGTAAGATCTGGAGAGGACAGGAACTCCACAAGGAGAGCAACAGAACCAAAACATCTGAGCACAGGGGTCTTTGCTGAGACTTATACTTCAACCAAGTACCATGCATGGAGATAACTAAGAACCCCTGCACAGATGTAGCCCATGGCAGTTTAGTGTCCAAGTATGTGCCCTAGTAATGGGAACAGGGACTGTCTCTGACATGAACTGATTGGCCTGCTCTTTGATCACCTTGCCCTGAGGGAGAAGCAGCCTTACCAGGCCACAGAGGAAGACAATGCAGCCACTCCTGATGAGACCTGATAGGCTAGGATCAGAAGGAAGAAAAAGAAGACCTCCCCTGTCAGTGGACTTGGGGTGGGGCATGTTGGAGAAGGGGGAGGAAGGGATGGGTTGGGAGGGAAGGAGGTAGGGAGCTACAGGGGGGATACAAAGTAAATAAAGCGTAATTAATAAAAAATTTTTAAAAAAACAAAAAAAAAGAAAAGGAGAGATCTAGGAAGGAGTCAGGTTGCTGTGTGCTTCTGAGCCATTTACATAGCCATTTACATAGTAGCAAAACTTTCAGGAGCTCTAAGTTATTACTCAAACAAATTGGACTGTCCATAATATTTGTTCAGATCCATGTGAACCAAGTCAAGCTGCTCATGCCCACAATAATTTATTTTTATTTTAATGTTTTACTTCACAGTTTATTCATTATATATCCTGATTGAAACCCTCTCCCTCAACTCTCCTCCCCCACCCCAGTCTCTTCCCCTAGTCCACTGAAAGGGGGAGTTCTTCACTATTGCTTTCTGTCCATAGCTTGTTAAGTCTGAAAAGGACTGCTTGGATCCTCTTCCTTCATGGCCTGGCAAGGCTGCATCACCAGGGGCGAGTGATCAAAGAGCAGTCAACCGAGTTCATGACAGAGACAGTCCCTGCTTCCCTCACTCAGAGATACACTCAGAGATTGAGCTGCCAATCAGCCACATCTGAGGTAGGTCCTTCACTGATGCATCAGTCTCTGCAGGACCTCTTGAGCTTAGATCTTTTAGTTTTGTTCATCTCCTCTGGGACTCCTATCCCCTCCACATCCCTCTGCCTCCACCCCTCTCTTCTTCCATAAAACTTCCTGACCTCTGCCCAAAGTTTGGCCATGAGTCTCAGCATCTGCTTTGATTCCCTATTGGGTGGAGCCTTTCAGAGGACCCTCTGTAGTATACTCCCATCCTGTTTCCTCTCTTCCACTGCTTCTGGTGTCTATCCTGTTTACCATTCTGAATGAGATTTAAACATCCTCCCTAGGTCCTCCTTAGTGTTTAGCTTCTTTGGGGTTGTAGATGGCTAGCCTATATTACACAGCTAATATCCACTTATAAATGAGTTATACCATGCCTGTCTTTTTCTGGGTTACTTCATTCAAGATGATCTCTTTCAATTCCATCCATTTGCCTGAATATTTCATAACTTGTTGTTCAAAGCTGAGTAGTATTCCATTGTGTAGATGTACCACAATTTCTGTATCCATTCCTTAGTTAAAGGACACCTCAGTTAAAGGTTGTTTCCAGATTCTGGCTACTACAAATAAAACTGCTATGAACAATAATCTTCTGCCTAAAACCTGATCAATGAATTATATTTCAACTTTATCTTCCATTGGGGGGTTCAGCAATACCTAAACAACCCAGCCTCCAGAGCACAGCTTGAGTCCCCAGATTTTGTGCTAAGGTGCTAAGGGAATCTTGCCTGTGGCCCCTAAAAGGGAGAAGTCTGACATTTATGCCCAGCTGCTAACAAGAGGATGCTTGTGACAGATAGCATGAGGTATATTCACAAATATCTCCATGTTCTTCTCCCAAGTATATCCCCATATTCCAAAAGTTATATAAAATCCTTGACCTGCTCTAGCCAAAGAATAACAATCAGGTCTAGTGTATGTCACTCATAGTCAGGAGCTGTAAAAGCCACTGTTCTTAGCACTGAGTCTCTCTGCCTTCATGAGCATACAAGTGTTTGTTCAGAGGGAGCCTCCTTATAGCCATGGGGGACAGAGGATAGCTGCTAAATTGAAGTGATGTAGAGTTGCATTTCAAGGTTATGATTGTACTGTAACTTACTCTTCCTAATGGCACTGAAAATCAGCTTGCTGTTAGAAAATCTATGTCACAGATTGTAGTATGTTTATCCTATACTATATGGCTAATACCCACGTATAAGTGAGATTATACCATGCATGTCTCTGTGGTTCTGGGATACCTCACTCAGGGTGATCTTTCTAGTTCCCACCATTTGCCTGCAAATTTCATGATTTCCTTGTTTTTAATTGCTAAGTAACAGAACCAGAAAACCTAGGCACAGGGGTCTTTTCTGAGACTGATACTCCAACCAAGAGCCATGCATGGAGATAACCTAGAACCCCTGCACAGAGCTAGCCCATGGCAGCTCAGTCTCCAAATGGGCATCCTAATAAGGGGAACAGGGATTGTCTCTGACATGAACTCAGTGGCTGGCTCTTTGATCACCTCCCCCTGCAGGGTGGGGCAGCCTTACCAGGCCACAGAGGAAGACAATGCAGACAGTCCTGATGAGACCTGACAGGCTAGGGTCAGATGGAAGGGGAGGAGGACCTCCCCTATCAGTGGACTGGAAAAAGGGAGCATGGGAGAAGGGGGAGGGAGGGCAGGATTGGGAGTGGATGAAGGAAGGGCTACAGCTGGGATACAAAGTGGATACATTGTAATAAATAAAAAAATTAAAAACATAAAAAATAAAGTATAAAACAAATAAATAAAAACACAAGCGGGAGAAATTAAAAAAACATGTGCAATTATGTTTATCCTAAAGCTTTCCACTTTGAATGTTTAAAAATATTATAATAGGCATGTACATGTCTAAAGGTCACAGACCAGTCATAAAAAACAGTTTTTAAAGTCCAATGAATAAGACAATCAGGAACCAATAAAAACTTCCACAAAAGAAATATAAGTCTAGAAGCCATTATCCATCCTCTTACAACTCAAAAGCCTGACAGCTGAAGGTTTCTTCATATGTTTAAGTTTGGTGGTAATGTGGTGGTTAACACAGTTGAACATATAAGTGTCTCTTCACAGTTTTTCTCCCTCTTTGTGTGAATTTTTATGCATGTCATTATTCCATGATTGAGATGATGGAGTTATCCCAGAGTGTATTACTGGACCTTCAGAATGTGCTATGTATGACATCTCTTAAATACAAAAGATTCTGAGACTTTTATAAAACTCAGATTTTAGATGAAGAAATACAGACCTCTTCCATGACCAGTTTCAAGATTTAGAAGGAAAAGTCTTTGAACAGTTCTAAGAATAAATTGGTGAAATTAGAGGAAGAAGCTAGTGAAGAAAATTGTGGACAAACTAAGAACAAAAACTACTGAGCTTTGCAATAAGTTGGAGACACTGGCAGTGGAGAAGTTATGTGGGAACAGGGGGTGGGGTATTTCCCAGTTATATCCATGCAAGTCAGTGCCTTGTTGAAGGTGGGAGGCAAGAAAGGAAGGAATCCAGGATGTGCCTCATGCTGCTAGCTTAGAAAAGTGGACAGATGGTGAGCCATCTTCCATGAAAGAGAATCAAGAACAATAATAATTTAAGAAACCAATACTACATGCTTACTTGACCATGTGCATTAGAGGTTTCTGTGAGTTCTACAGTTGAGAACATGAAGAAGAAGTTGGAATTATGGGCTGCAGATTCCAGAAGAAAATACGGTGAAGGGGTTACACATTTGGAAGGTGTAGTGTAATGAGTTGTGTTCTACCAAAAGATAAGTCAAGGTCCTAGTTCTCAGACTAAATACAGCCACATTAAAAGGGGGGTCTTTGGAAATATGATTGCATTGAAGTCTTGACATGAGACAATCCTAGACTTAAAGTGGGCTATGAAATCAGTGGTTGTTAATTTAATAGAAGAAAGAAGGACATTAAAAAGACAGATGAAGAGATAGAAACATTGGTGCATTGAAAACCAGGAATTCTGAGACGTGCTGGAGCATGGAGTCTGAGAGTGAGAAACACCAGACTCTTCCTCAGCATCTCCAGCTTAGAACCCATGAACACCCTGATTTGGGGATTTCTGGCTAGCAGAAAGATAAAATAATAAATCTCTATCATTGTAAGCTGTGCAGTGGGCAACAATTTGTTTTGGTACACAGGAGACAAATACAGAATGCTTCAGCCATAGAAGGAATTCTCAGCAGAAAATATTGTGAATGAGGAGATAAGAATTCAAGTGACATCAGCATTGAGTAGAAAGTAAAGGACAAAGAAAGAGTGGTCAGAGGAGTAAGATGAATACAGAGAATGGAGAGCTCAAAAAAATCGAGAGCTTCAGGCAAAAAGATATCTTCCTTGGGTGTCAATTTTGCAGAGAGAAGGCATTTCGTATGGAGTCTGTAGTGAGAATATCAGATTCACAAGAAGCTCATAGGTGACTTTGAATGGAGGCAGTTTCAGGAATCTAAGGAATCAATAATGTATGGGAAAAGTCAACAGAATATTCTTCCAGAGACATTTGACTCACTAGTGACCAGCTAGCTTCCTGGGAGCATCAGGAAGGCTACCTTGGGAATAGTGATAAGAGGAAAGTGGCTATGTCTGTGGCTTGGACAAGCTTTGATCGGCAAAGACTAATCGTCTAGGAAACTTAAGTATCTCTACTGGCTATTTGCAAGTGTTAGTGCTGGGCAGATTTGTCATCATAGGAGAAATAAAATGTAAGAGCTAGTCCAACAAAAACAGTCAAATATTCATCAGCAGTTGGATTGGAGAGCACAGGATACTTCTTTGTACAGAGCTAGTGCTGTGAAGTAGTGAGAGAGGATTCCTAAGCCTCCCTTGCAGCTACATGAAGACATGATCTATTCACATCAATGAAAGAGAGATAGAAGAGAGTAGAAGTAGGGAAATCCTCTGAGCTCTGGTGTATGGCAAGCGGACATGCCTTCTCCAGTTTTTATCTCCCCAACATAAAATGGAAGCAGAGAAATAACAGTTCTTAGTGATGACAGAACAGCAAAACTAAAGGAGCCTGAGCTCCTGAACAGTGGAAAAAGTCTCCTATTAATAGGCACGAATCCACAATGGATTGCTATATGAGTGAGAAATAAGGATTGTCTTAGTCAGTGAAATAAAAAGTTTATTTGTGTGATAGTCTAAGATAGTCTGCATGTTTCACAGAGCCCGGATTTCAGGATGCTGGTTCCGGTCACATGTCACAGCCCTCAACTGCCACCAGCTTGAGTCACAAGTGAGCAGCTGACTGGGAGCACCTAGCATCTGTCCCGGTCTCACTAATTGCTTCTCATTCTTTCAGAATAATTATTTTAATGCCAAAGATACCTAGGCACGATTCAGAGGTGTTTCCATGCATGTGGTGGTTCTGTGCCTTCAACTTGCCCATATTCTAATAGAGACATGCAGACAGTAAGCAGATAAACAAATGTTTTAGACAACAGTTCCAGGTAAGTATATGCGGTGCACTATTGGGCCCCTAAATATAACCGAATAAGGAGATACAAAGTGTCAGTAGGAGTGTGCTGCAAGAGAAAAGATCTTTGTCCAGGAAAGCTGCAAGGGAGATTTTTGTGAAGTTGCTAGACAAGCCAAGAAAAAGGTGGAGTGAGGTAACCAGAAGGCTGGTAAAGAAGCCCTGAGGAAATGTTTGTCTGGTGTTTGTAGCACACACTGTGGCCAGAGCAGGAGGAGGAACCATCCTTAGAGCAGAGGGAGAGAGATAAAGTTGAGCTAGAGGACCACGGGAAGGAGCTTTAGTCCCACGAAGTAGGAAACACCTGATCTGGCCCAGCCTCCATGTGGGAAGAACTTTCCAAAGCACATGCTCTTTCCTTACGATCTGTCACTTACTGCCCTAGGACCTTGCGTCTTTTCATTGCCCTTTAACTTACTCTGAGCTTCCTACGGACACTACCCATGCAAGACTGCATGGTACATTTGCCAAGGATAAGCAGGGCAAAGAAAGTTGCTTTGCTTGTGGAAAAGTGAGTCCTCTGCAAAGAATATAAAGCTCGTGGGCTTAGCAGAGGAGAAGCTGCCCCCACGAAGCGCTGAGCATGAAGTCTATATTTGATCTGAAAACACGCAGGCGGGCGGGCGGGAACCCAAACACAACTGCTTTTCCTTATGTGATGACAAGTGAGTAATTTTGCCTCCTGAGTTTGAGGAAGTTTCTCCTGCTATGAATCGGCACCATCCCTCGTACTAGAAGGCTATAGAGATACGTGGGGTGGGGGCCTCCACAGATGGGAACACTTTTAACAGTCACGATAACTCACATTTGCAAACTACGCTTCATTCCTGCCGTCTGTGTCGCCCCAGCCTAGCATCCATCTAGGAGCACCGGCCAATTCTATTTTAAACACCAGGAAATTCTGCCCAGACAGATGAAATGATGAGCCTAAGGCCACCAAGACGTGACCACATTAGTCTTGTGAAGGACAGCTCAAAATGTCATTAATTGCCCTGTTTAAAATTGCCCATAGGCACTTAAAATTCAAATCCTTTCTCATGTTCTACAAGGTCTTACACCAGACATGGAAAAAATAACCCAACTTTAGAAGAACATTTTATTGGAGACCAGTCAGACCCACTTGTCTTCATAGCACGTATGGCTGCTTGTGCAAGACAATGGAAGAATTGAGTAGTTGAGAGAAACCTGTATGGGCCACAAAGCTGAAAATATTTACCACCTGGCCTTTTCCAGAACAGGTTTGTCAAATACCTGTGCTCTGGATTCCCGCCAGGTACTCTAACCTTCTCTTTACTCTCTACTATTCATTCTTTTACAGGTATTTTGGTTTTTCCCCAACACACACACACACACACACACACACACACACACACTTCAGATCTCAGAGCAAATGCTGACTTTTAGGAGGACCTCCTGTGACCTCCTAGCTAAGATGACTCAAGTCCTAGGAAAAACTCACACCTTTTTAATTTCTGTATTTGTGGCAATATTACTTTCTCAGTGGTTTTATGTGTATATTTACTTATTGTTGATGTATCTTACCAGACTATCATCTCCATGGGAACAGGCATCAGGACTGCATTGTTCTGTTCATACTGCTGGTAGAATGGCTCCTGATGCATACTGGCCTCTTCATATTCAAGGGCTACGCGAATATGCAAATCAAAGAATTAATGAGACAACCACAACCCATTCTTGTCCAGGTCAGGTCTTTCAACCTTGCTATCATTAACCTTTGGAAATGAAAACTTTGCTGTTGTGGGGGTGGGGAGCCTTATGTCTAGTTTTTGGAGCACCATCCTTAGCCTGATAGATATCATTTGCTTATCAGCTCTGCCATCTGAATTGTTCCAACCACAATGTATTCACACTTGGTAAAATGGCCCCTTTGTGAGGAGATGGGTCCCAATTGGGAAACACTGACTAGGTAGTTTTAAAATCACCCTTGGGGGAGGGGCTTGAGAGATGGCTCACTAAGTAAAGTGATTGCTGTACAAGCAAGAGAACCCAGGTTCAGATCCCCAGCAGCAATGGAAAAGGCCGTGTGCAGGTCTGCACGCCTGTAAGTGCAACCCTGGAGTCCTGGACTTAGGGCCAGGCAGGCTAAACAAGATGGTGAGCCTCAGGTTCAGGAGGAGATGCTGTTTCAAACAGAAGATAAGAAAGACAGAAAGCACTTACAGGCAATATCTGACCTCCACATGCATACCTGAGCTAGGAAGCATCCTTGCACGTACACACACACACACACACACACACACACACATTGCCCTTGCGTCTTCAAATTTAATGGCAAGTTTTTACCCAGGACCACAGTCACTCCAAATTTCTAAGTTTGTATCTCTGTGTGACCTCTGCTTTAAGGCAGCTCCTTCATAGGCTGAGGTAACTGCTGCCTTAAGGAAACATCCATACTGTTCTGGAAACACAAAGTCCCAAGTTAGAAGCCACCTAATCCTCTTCAGTGGGGAATGATTAACAATGGGAGCCAGAATGCATAAAGCGACATGTTACTGCCACTGTCTCTGCTGACAAAAAGTACAAGGGGTGGGGATCATAAAGAACAGAGAGGCCTGGGGGTCTCTAAGGCATTGGGCCATTTTCAGGGATCAAAAATATTAATGGGAGTTGTTTTGTTAAGTATTTTTCCATGACAAGAAGAAAAATGGATGGAGCAGAGATGGAGCAAATGCATCAACTGGCAAGGGCTGCATGATCTCTGGAGTAAACAGATGATGGCAGGATGTGGAAGTCACTGAGTGATCTTGTTTTCTACAAGGAACATGCTGAGTGCAGGGAGCCCGCTGATGCCACTGCCTGGCTCCTATGCTGTTTTGATGCAGAGGCTGGGCAATGGATTCTACTTGCTTCCTGGGGATGGATTCTATTTTCATAGCTCTCTTTCCTCCATGGGGTGTAGCTTAATGTGCCACCCAGAAGATGCAACCACATTTCAGAGAAGGATGGTTTTTAATCAAAAGATGACCAATAGGAAGAGACTTTGGTAAAGACAGGACAACCTGAGCCCAAAGAGCTTTTTCTGATGACAGTGGGAACTGGGGCCAGATACCTGTTAGCATAGGATTTCTGGGAGCCATGCCGCATAGGATTTCTGGGAGCCATGCCCAAGGAAGTCAATGTCACGCAGGTTCACTCCTCACGGTCCCTTTCCCCACTGTCACTCTCCAAGGACTAAATCTTCATTACAGTTACCAAGACTTCCTCCATTTATCAGACTGTAGCAACTACTACAGCTGGGTTTACACTAGGATGCAGCCCTCCCTCTCAGCTTTCATTGAGAAGAAACAAATCAGTCCTAAAGTTTTAGGGGGAAAAAAAGCAGGTTGAGTAAAAATAGTGCAGAAAGAAAAATGAACATAGTGGAATCCATTATTTCCAATTGTCCTGTATTCTTTTTCCCTTCTGATTACCATATTTACACTCTAGGGAAACCTTGAAACAATTCCTGGAATGTGAGATATCCTAGCTTCCACCATGCCAGATTCAGGAAACACCCATAGGACAGACTTTTGCCAATCACTGTGTCCTCTCCTTCTTCTCATGATTACAAGTCCAAAACTTCCAGGTGACCCACTCTAGTCCTGTCGGGGATTTAAGATGAAGAGTTTGGGATGAGGTGTGCTACAGCCACTTGGACTGTAGACAGGACAAGATGGAGCCATGGCTGCCATTGCCAGCAGATCCAAGGAGGAGCACAGAGCCCTCAGACGGCTCCGTGTAGCTGTTTCACGGTGACCGTAGAGGCTTACTATACCACCAGAGCTGAGTCATGCCTGTTTCTGAGTGTGTTGATGATGTGTGATATAGATAATGTCAAATAGGTTTTTGAAATTTTTTCTCCAGCAACAACAAGATCTTATATTTTAACTGAAAAAGGTCTCAGCCTTATAAATTTCTCAAAGACAAGGCATATGTTTGTTGGTTGGTTGGATTTTTTTTTTGTTACCTGGGACTTCTAAGCCCTTTTGTTAAACCGCAGATAGACAATTGTATCTGATAGTTTTCCTTTTATAATTACAATGATGAAAGCTAGTAAGTATGCACCTACTAACAACCCAAATACATTCAAGTCACCACACGTGGCTCTTTTTATATGATGTTTTATTCATTTAATTCTTGTTATAGGGATCTATAATAATTTTGCTTCCAATTTAAAGATGAATAGACTGAAATTCAGATAGCAAATTGCTGCGACTCATATAGATGATAAATGGCAGAATGGGCATTCAATCTCTGCTTTCCTTCCTGGGCAGAGAAGCTTTTCTCACATTGAAGTTTGGAGCTACAATTAGGCAGAACAACAGTCATATCCAGCTTGGCCATTTATACAACTGCAGGAGAGTTATTTTATGTTTTTATTTCCAACCCTAGTATATTCACTCATAAAATGGAGTTGATGTTATAAGAAGAAAATACTGCGCTTGGGCTTGTGGGGTGTATTATATTATAGCATTGATATTAATGAGGAGGGGTGGAACTGGTTACCTAATGCAAGCTACATACCAGGGGAGAAGAGAGAAGTGGCATCGAGGCAGATGGTAAGCAATGGTAGAGTAGGGAGGGAGGACAAGCAAGCACAACTTCCTCCTCAAGAGGGCTGAGCTCCCTTAGGTTGATAATAAAGGATAATAAAGAAAATGAGAATGACTTCTAGCTATTTCAACTTCAGCTTCTGCGTGGTTTACACTGGCATCTGTTGAGACTAAAATATCTAAAAGGACGACAGAGTTGAAGGACAGAGCTGATAACTGCCCATGTTATACTCGAAAAGTCTGTAAGGTGCTAATTTAGACATGTAGGCACCTGGCCATAGTATTCTGAAGCAAAGGAAGTCAGGATCAGAAATAGTCATTCTGGAATTTATCACCAAATACGTGGTTGGCAAAGGCGTGGGACGGATGAAGTCACTCAAGACAGAAAAAGAGAAAAGAAAAGAAAGTAGAAAAGAAGCTTGGAGTGGGCCCAGGGGCCAGTCAGCTGCTTTGAAATCAAGCAGAGGATAAGAAGTCAGCAAAGTACAGTGACAGAACCAGGAAGGAAGAGGTCAAATGAGAAGAGCATGGTGTGAAGCCAGGAGAAGCTAGCACCTGAATAATGGTGTCCCAAGACTGTCAATCATCCCTCTAAAAGGACATTTGAATGGTTACATCAACACTGCAGAGAAAGACAGACACTGATTTAAGGATCCCAAGTTACTAACTGTATTATAATCAATAATCATATTCAGCCACAGAAAATTTTGGTTCATGTAGTAATTAAAGCTACAATCACAGATCATAGCTGAGTTAATTTTAAGAGCCTTGTCTGGGAAACCTCAATCCCTAGAACAGTATATAAAGCTACAAATTAAACATACTAGAGTCATCACAGAAAGCTGGAAATACTGCTTACATTCAGCACTATACAGGAAATGTGCTGCAAGCTCTTTTTTGTTTTTAATTAATTAGGCCCCTTCCTCCTCTCCTCCCACTCTCACCCTCAATCCCTCTTCCCCCACCCCTCCTCCCTATTCCTCAGGAAAGGGGAGCCCCACACACCCACCCACTCCAGTTCATCAAGTTGTAGCAGGACTGAGATAATCCTCTTCATTTGAGGCCTGGTGAGGCAGCCCCACCAGAGTGAAGTGATCAGGCA
>JAQQSO010000670.1:0-10012 GCA_028658305.1 Pachyuromys duprasi
GGGGCCATGGTGTCCTGATTTTTGTTGTGTGAGTTCTTTCGCCGATTTCTGGGCATTTGTTTATATATAATCAGGGAGCTGTTTGTGCTTTAAGGCTGTACTTCAGTTTGAAACTGTCAGTCTCTTGTGTCAGGAGTATTCTTCAAGAAGATCAGGGATTTCCGGTGGTTTGTTATTGTTTGTTGTTGTCTCAGTTGAACTCTGTTGTGGGCTCTGTGTGTCTGGCTTTGTGCTCTGTGTTAGAAGCTGTGAGCACTGCAGACTGGTCACCTCTCTGCTCTGGAGGTCTCTCTCCTCAGTCTTTTGAGATGTCAGCTGGAGTCTTTGAGCTCAGCCCTGGGCTTGTTGTTAAGGGCTCTCCCCTGGAATGGAGATTTGGCGCCCCCTTCTGGGCCAGGGGCTGTGCACCCCGGTCTGAGATGATATTTGGGGCACACACAATGGGTTTGGGTTGGTGTGACTCCGCTGAATACAGGCCTATCTGAAATGGTGCCCGAGCCCTTCTCTGTCTGTCCTGTGGACCCACACAGGGACTGAGGTTTTGACCCTCAGTGTGTGGTCTGGTCAAGATGGTACTGGGACTTTGTCAGTCTGGGGTGGCTCCTGAGATCCGTGCAAGCTCACTGCGCACCCGTGGGTTGAAGCAAAACTCAGGTTCCTCCCAGACTTGCCCTCGGACCTGCACATGGACTGAGGTTTTGCTTGCAGAAGCGTGTGGCTCGTGCCCACAGAGTGCAAACTGGTCAAAAGGTCCCCCGCCTTTCTCAGACTGGGGTGGCTCTGGCGATCCATTAGTGCCTGCCGCACACTTTTGGGTTGAAGCAGAACCCGGGTGCAGTGTGTGCTCGTAGGGTGCAGTTCGGTGAACATGGCACTAGGTTCCTTCTCAGACTGCCCGCGAGACTGTGTGATCCAGTCTATAATGGCGGCTGCGGGCGCCCAGCACAGGGGCTGCTCGTTCTGATCAGAGCTGTGCGCCGCTGGTCACCCGGGAGGTTTTTGCGGAGAATAACTGGGTGTCCCTAGGGTTTTCCCACTTGATTTTCTCACCGTGGGAGTTCTGCTCACCTGGCAATCACGGGTGCTGGCGTTTTAGGTCCCAGAGTTCAGTCTCCTGGTCGCTGCATTATTTCTGTTGTCCTACTCCTCAGACACAGTGTCCTCTAGTGGCAGCCATCTTGGATCTCTCCTCTCCACTTCTTATATTAAGCTCCAGACAGGAAAAAGACAACTCAACAAGTTGTTGAAGATTTTGAACAGATATTTACATGATATTTTTGTGCCAGTCTCTTGTAATGAATCAAAATTCAAGAAGAGTGAATGTTCCTGTCTGCTTTGCCCCACATCTCCCTGTTCTCTACAGACAAGGTGTGCTTTGAGTTTTTTTTTCTTCACAGAAATATATGAGTTTTGGTTATTAGTCTCAGTAGCTGCTTTGATACACTGCTAGATAGAGACTTTCCGAGGCCCTCTGTGGTAGAACCAAACCTTGGGCAGAATGCAGGGAATCATATGAAAGAAGGCAGAGATAATAAGATCTGAAGAGGATAGGAGTTCCACAAGGACCAAATATATCTGGGCACAGGGGTCTTATATGAGACTGTTTCTCCAATTAAGGACCATGTATGGATATAACCTAGAACCTCTGCTTGGATGTAGCCCATGGTAGCTCAGTATCCAAGTGGGTATCCTAGTAAGGGGAACAGGGACTATTTCTGACATGAACTCAATGGCAGGATTTTTGACCTCCCCACCCTGCAAGGAAGGAACAGCCCTGCTAGGCCACAGAGGAGGACTTTGCAGCCAGTCCTGAAGAGACCTGATAAGCTAGGGTTAGATGGAAGGGGAAGAGGTCCTCCCCTATCAGTGGACTTAGAAAGGGGCAGGGAGTAGATGAGGGAGGGAGAGTGGGGTTAGGAGGGAATGAGGGAGTGGGATACAGCTGGGATACAGAGTTAATAAAATGTAACTAATAATAAAAGTGATATATACATATAAAATAAATATATGAGTTTTGTTTATAATAACAGTCGCTGGCCTTGTGGGTTTTGGGTCTAATAATGTGTTAGGGTTTGTTTGCTTGTTGTTTTCACTGAAATGCAACTTTTGCAGGATTCATTAGCTACATTTCTAAACATTTGGAACAAATGGCAGGTTGTAGGATACAACCGCACAATAACAAGTTCATGATTTAATAGCCCTCATAACTACATTATAATTTTGCATATTGCATGCACATGTTTCCTCACAAATCTCTTTAGTAGGGACAATAGAGATAGAACTAATTCCTTACACATTCAATATTTGCTCTAAAATAAAATATAATAATAGCACTACACATATAATTAGATATTTATCGACCCTCATGCTTGGTTTCAGAATTTTACTTTAAATGTTTATATTTGAACTTCCCTCATTTAATTATTTGCTTGAAAATCTGTATGAAGAAGACTAATAGAAATGAGGAATGATTTATAAGGCATAAGCTCTGTTCTTCAAAGATTCATAATGCATTTTTACAGTACTGAAGGACCTCCAAAATACTATAGTTAGTAAATATGATTAAACTGATTAAGGCTCATCAAAAACAAACTAGTAGAAAGCTATTTTTGTTGCATATCATCTGAGAGCAAAATGTGTGTAGATTCATGTCTCTCCAATCTACATGAAAATGTCAATGGATATGACAGGAAGAAAGACATAAAATTGACTTCAACAACTGCTCTATCATAAGTGAGCAACCTGAATTGTCTCCTTGTCCCTCCTCACCAACCTAAGGAGACTGACACTGGTGATTGTCATGAAAGGATTCATAAATAAGTTTTTTTTCAATATTGTCATCTGGTAAAATGACAGACTCACAAACAGATCTGTTTTGTTTAAAATCTAAGGGGCTGCTACTCACTGGGGACTTTTTCAAACGTTTTAAACATTTCCTTCAAATACCATCAAAGTTTCCCTTTCAGGAGAATTGGCCCATCTCTTCAGTTGCTACCCAAGCTCATTGACATTTATTTGTTTCCAGGTAGCACCATCTTTTGCCTTTCTCCTTGCTAACTACCAAGTTAGCATTGCATATCTTTCAATATTTTCCATGCCTAAGTCATAAAGAATTTAACTACAACTATCTTTAATGAGTATAGTTATAAATATTCACAGTCTTTTAAGGGAAAATGGATATATCTGTACACAGAGGAGAGATATCCATAAAATACTATTAACTGACCACCTTTGAATGGCTGCTAGAATATAGAACTGTAATTTCTTTTAAGTGTTACTATAATAAGTGCATTTTTAGCATTTAGCAGTCTAAATACACATCACTTAACCATCCACTGAGGGTCTGGAGTGAAGGCTCAGCCATTTAAAAGCACCTCTCACTTCTTTAGAAGCACTTTGGAAAGGAAGAAGTCAAAGTATTGCTATTTGCAGACAATATAATTGTATACATAAGTGACCCCCAAAATTGTACAGCTGATAAACTCCTTCAGCCAAGTAGCTGGGTAAAAAATGAAAAAATAATCTGTAGCCGTCCTTTATACAAACAATTAAAGCCTGAGACAGAAATTATGAAAACAATACCCTTCATAACAGCAATAAATAATATAAAATTTCTTAGTGTAACTCTAACCAAGCTGGTGAAAAACCTTTATGACAAAAACCTCAAGTCTCTGAATAAAGAAACTGAAGAAGATATCAGAAAATTGAAAAATCTCCCATGCTCATGGATCAGAAATATTAACATTGTAAAAATAAATGGCCATCTTACCTAAAGCAATCTACAGATTCAATGCAATTCCCATCAAAATGCCAACACAATTCTTTACAGACCTGGAAAGAGCAATTCATAACTCCATATGAAAACACAAACAAACAAACAAAAAACAGGATAGCTAAAACAATCCTGTGCAATAAAAGAACTTCTGGAGAAATCACCATCCCTGATTTCAAGTGGTATTACAAAACAATAGTAATAAAAACTGCATGGTATTGGCATAAAAACAAACAAGTAGATCATTGGAATAGAATTGAAGACACAGAAGTAAATCCATACACCTGGGATTCTTGATTTTTAATAAAGAACCCTTACAATGGAAGAAAGAAAGCATCTTCAACAAATGGTGCTGGTCTAACTGGATGTTTGCATGTAGAAGAATGCAAATAGATCCATATTTATCACACTGTAGAAACTTCAAATCCAAGTGGATCAACGATGTCAACATAAAACTGGATACACTAAATGTGGGAAATAGCTTGAACTTATTGATATAGGAGAAAACTAGTTGAACAGAACTCCAATTCCCCAGGTACCAAAATCAACAATTAATAAATAGAAACTGAAAATAAAACTGAAAAGCTTCTGAAAAGCAAAGAAAACTGTCAATATGACAAAATGATAGCCTACAGATTGGGAAAAGATCTTTACCAACCCTACATCTGACAGAGGACTAATGTCCAAAATATATAAATAATTCAAGAAATTATACACCAACAAACCAAATAACCCAATTTTAAAAATGGAGTACAGACCTAAACAGAGAATCCTCAGCAGAGGAATCTCTAATGGCAGAGAAATATTTTTAAAATATTCAACATCCTTAGTCATCAGGGAAATAAAAATCACAATGACTCTGAGATTCCATCTCATACCCATCAGGATGTCTAAGATCAGAACGTCAAGTACAGTGACTGCTGGGGAAGATGCAGAGCTAGAGGAACACTCTTCCACTGCTGATGGGAGTGCAAACTTGTACAGCCACTGTGGAAATAAATCTGGAGATTTCTCAGAAAACTGGGAATAAATCTACCTCAAGACCCAGCTATAGCACTCCTGGACATTTACCCTAATGATGCTGCACTACACAAGACGGACATTTGCTCACCTATGTTCATAGCAGCTTTATTCTCAGTAGCCATAAACCAGGAACAACTTACATATCCCTCTACTGCACAGTAGATAAAGAAAATGTGGAATACTATTCAGCAATAAAATCAAAGACATCAGGAAATTTGCAGGCAAATGGATATGACTGGAAATGTTCATTCTGAGGGAGATAATCCAGACCCAAAGACATGCATGGTATATACTCACTTATAAGTGGATATTAGCTGTAAGGTAACCACGATACAATTCACAGATCAAAGAAGCCAACAAGAGCCCAAGGGAAGATGCTTGAATGTCACTCAGAACAGAAAATACAATGGACATCTGAAATAGATAGGAGGGAACTGGGTAGAAGAGGGAGTGGGGAGGGTATAGAGGATGGGAATCAGGTGGGCAGAAATCAGGAGAGGCTGAGTGAAGAAGTGTAGGACCAGAAGAGAGAACTGAATTGGCGGGGGGTGGGGGGAGGAGAGGCATTTCTGGAATGGGGAGGGTCCATGGAAATGATGGTAATTAGTTACTTTAACTGAAACTCTAAGCTGTGGGTGTTAAGAAGCATGAAAGGACACCTTCTGTAGCCAAGTGATACCTACAGTGAAGGGAGGGGAATACAAACCTACCCATAAAACTTTCGACCCAAAATGTATTTTGCCTAAAAAAGTGTATGGGTAAAGATGGAGTAGAAATTGAGGGAACGGCAATCCAATGAACTGCTCTACTTGAGGTTCACCCCATGATAGAGAGACATTTGTTACTAGTAATGATTCTCTGCTGTGCTTGCAGACTGTCATCTGAGAGACTTCATCTACTAGTTGATGGAAACAGATGCAGAGACCCACAGTCAAACAATAGGCCAAGTTCAGGGAATGTTGTTGAAGAGTGAGAGGAAGGATAAAGGAACCCTGAGGGGTCAAGGACTCCACAAGAAGACCTACAAAGTCAACTAACGTGGGCCCATTGGGGCTCACAGAAACTGAACCACCAATCAGAGCATGCTTAGACTGGACCTACATTCCCTACACATATGTAGCAGGTGTGCAGTGTGGTCAACTATGGGGTTCCCTAACAACGGAATTTGGGGCTGTCCCTGAAACTGTTGCCTGCCTTTGGATTCCTTTCGTCTAGCTGGCCTGCCTTATCTGGCCCCAATAGAGAGGGATGCACTTAGTCCTGCTGCAATTTGAGGTGCCATGGAAGTAGGTACCCCTTGAGGGAGCTCGCCTTCTCTGAGAAGGAGAAAGAAAAATGAGAGTTGGGAAAGCATGAGGCTAGGACTGAAGGAGAGGAGGGAGGGGCTGGAATCAGGCTGTAAAGTGATTAAATAAGTAGATAGAAATATCGATATTAAATATATATAGAGAGATAGATAGAAATATAGATATTAAATAAATAGAAAGAAAATATAGATAGATGACAGATAGGTAGGTAGATAGGTAGGTAGATAGATAGATAGATAGATAGATAGATAGATAGATAGATAGATAGATAGATAGATAGACACACAGAGAGATAGGAATAAAAAGAACAACAACAAGAAAGTACCTTTTGCAGAGGACCCAGGTTCAATTTTAAACACAATCATCTAAATCTTGAGTTCCATGGCATCTGGAACTCTTCTCAACTTCACAGACTCCAAGCATGCACATAGTATTCACACACACACACACATACACAGAAAGAGAGAGAGGAGGGAGGGAGAGAGGGAGAGACAGAGAGAGCTGAAAGAGGCATTTTTATTTTTTACTTTTTATTTATTTTTATTAATTACAGTTTATTCTCTTTGTGTTCTACCTGTAGCTCCTTCTCTCTTCCCCTTCCAATCCCACCCTCCCTCCCTCTTCTCCACCCATGTCCCTCCCCCAGTCCACTGATGGAGGAGATCTCCCTCCCCTTCTTTCTGATCCTAGTCTATCAGGTCTCATCAGGAGTGGCTTCATTGCCTTACTCTGCGGCCTGGTAAGGCTGCACCTCCTGGAGGGGGAGGTGATTAAATAGCAGGACGCTGAGTTCATGTCAGAGACAGTCCCTGTTCCCATTACTATGGAATCTACTTGGACATTGAAACTTCATGGGCTACATCTGTGCAGGTGTTCTAGGTTATCTTCACAAATGGTCTTTCGTTGGAGTATCAGTTTCAGAAAAGATCCCTGTGCCCAGATTTTTTGATTCTGTTGCTCTCCTTGTGGAGCTCCCGTGCTCTCCAGATTTTACTATTTCTCACTTTTTTCAAAAGATTTCCTGCACTATGCCCAAAATTTGGCAATAAGTCTCAGCATCTGCTAACCACTTTGGAAATCAATCTGATACTTTCTCAGACAATTAGGAATAATGCTACCTCAAGACCTAGCATACCACTCCTATGCATATATCCAAAAGATGCTCAAGTATACAACAAGGATATTTGTTCAACCATGTTGTAGAAGCTTTATCTGTAATAGCCAGAAGCTATAAGCAACCCAGATGCTGCTCAGTTGAGGAATGGATACAGTAATTGTGCTACATTTACACAATGGAATATTACTCAGCAATTAAAAACAAGGACATCATGAAATTTGCAGGCAAATGGTGGGAGCTGGAAAAGATCATCCTTAGTGAGGTACCCCAGAAGCAGAAAGATACACAGGGTATATATTCACTCATAAGTAGATATTAGACATGTAATATAGGATAAACATATTAAAATCTCTACACCTAAAGAAGCTAATCAAGAAGGAGGACTCTGGGTAAGATGCTCAATACTCATTCAGAAAGGCCAAGAGGATGGACATCAGAAGAGGGAGAAAACAGGGAACAGGGCAGGAGCCTATCACAGAGAGCCTCTAAAAGGCTCTACCCTGCAGGTTATCAAAGCAGAAAGAGGCTTTTTTACACTCACTTTACATTTTTTCCTTTTATTCTCATTTATAACAATTTATTCAATTTATATCCTGACTGTGGCCCCTCCCTCATCTCCTTCCAAACTCACCCTCCATCCATCCCTCTTTTCCCCCAAGCCCCTCCCCTGGTCTACTGATAGGGGAAGAACCCCTCCCCTTCTATCTAACCCTAGCCTATCAGGTCTCATCAGGACTGGTTGCATTTGCTTCCTCTGTGGACTAGCAAGGCTGCACCCTGCAGTAGGAAGTGATTTCAGAGCCTGACACTGAGTTCATGCCAGACAAAGTCCCTGCTGCCTTTACTAGGGACCCCACTTGGAGACTGAGTCTATGGGCTACATCTGAGCAGGAGTTTTAGGTCCTCTCCATGTATTGTCCTTTGTTGGGTTATCATTCTCTTCAGAGCCCCCAGGGCTCAGTTTTTATGGCTCTGTTGGTCTCCTTTTGGAGCTCCTGTCTCCTCCCGGTCTTTCTATCTCCCCTTTCTTTCATAAGATTACTTGCATTCTGCCCAAAGTTTGGCTATGAGTCTCAGCCTTTTCTTTGATACCTTGATCAGTATAGTCTTTCAGAGGCCCTCTGTGGTAGGCTCCTGTCCTGTTCCTTGTCTTCTCCTGCTTTCGATGTCCATTGCGTTCATCCTCACTTTACATTCTTTTTTTTAAATTTGTTTATTTTTATATTAATCACAGGTTCTGTACTTTGTATCCTAGCCGTAGCCCCCTCTCAAGGACCATGTATGGATATAACCTAGAACCCCTGCTTGGATATAGCTCATGGTAGCTCAGTATCCAACTGGGTACCCTAGTAAAGGGAACAGGGACTATTTCTGTCATGAACTCACTTTACATTCTTATTGCAGTCTCCTTCCTCCTCTCCTTAACCTGCTCCTTTTCCCCTTCCCCCTTTCTCCCATCCCATTCTCCTCGGAAAAGGGGATCTCTCCCCTACCAACCTGCACTAGTACCTCAAGTTGGATTATGACTAAACACAACCTAGAATCAATACACATGTGCAACGGACCTTGGTCCAGTCCGCACATGCTCCTTGGTTGGTGGTTCAGTCTCTGTGAACCCGATGGGCCTAGGTTACTTGGTCTTCTGGTGGAGTTCTTGTCCCCTCAGGGTCCTTCTATCCTTCCCCCAACTCTTCCACAAGACTCTCTGAACTCTGCCCAATGTTTGGATGTGGTTCTCTGCATCTGTTTCGATTAGCTGTTGGGTGGAGCCTCTAACAGGATAGTTACACTAGTCTCCTGTCATTGCTTTTACACTGAAATTAAATAGAAGAGTTTTCTTCACAAACTGTCTGTGATTTCTATGTGCTTATCCAGTCACAGTGCGAACTTAGCATGTTTCTTTAATTCAGTCTATTTGCTTTTGGCTACTGCTCTGGCCACAATCATAAAAACATGACATTGATCTCACTGAGCTGAAATCAAGGTTTAGGGAAAGCTGACTTTCTTTGGAACTTTTCAAGGATAATGGTTTGTTTCCTCCTCTAACTGATAGATCCTGCAACACACAAAATAGGTTGTAGGCCCTTTATCTTCAAAGACAGAAATGTTCCACTTAGTATTTTTTTCATCACCTCACTGTGAGTTTGGATTTAATTCTGTACCCATAATGATGGCTAGAAATGCTTGGGTATCTGAGTAATCTAAAATGTTCTCCATAAAAGATTCCTTAATCAGATCTTCCAAATTACATTGACCACGTAAAGCAACGTATTCAGTGGTTCTGGGTTCCTTTGAAAGGCTATGGTTTTGTTTACTGTGAGTTTTCCTAATATATGCCATTGTCTAAGTAACAGCTAATTGCCCTAATAACTATTCTATTTTCTAAGCCCAAGTGCCAGAATTCATATATAAGAACACTGGAAGACATGAGAAAATATGTTATATACTTTATGCAAATAAAGATTATAAAGTTATAGTTTTATGATACCTTTTAACAACACAGCTATGAAATAATGTTTAAATGCACTGAATAAATGATGAGAACCAAAACTAAAGAGGTGGTATGAGTATCTTAGTGAATTCCAGATTTTATAACAAATATAGAAGAAAACTAGCTTAAGGGAGGAGAAGTTTCTATTGGCTCACTGTCTCGCGGCTTTAAGTCCTTGGTCACTTGCAGTGTGGAACAGTAAAACACTGAGGATGTATGACCAGAAGCTGCTCAAGCTATGACCTCCCAGATGGGAGAGAGGAAAGAGCCAGAGTGGTAGTGTCCACTTCAAGGTCTGCCAA
>JAQQSO010000672.1:0-71735 GCA_028658305.1 Pachyuromys duprasi
CCAAAGCCGAGGCCAAAGCGAAGGCCTTGAAAGCTAAGAAGGCAGTGTTGAAAGGCGTCCACAGCCACAAAAAGAAGAAGATCCGCACGTCACCCACCTTCCGGCGGCCCAAGACCCTGCGGCTCCGGAGGCAGCCCAAATACCCTCGAAAGAGTGCACCCAGGAGAAACAAGCTTGACCACTATGCCATCATCAAATTTCCCCTGACCACCGAATCAGCCATGAAGAAGATAGAGGACAACAACACACTTGTGTTCATTGTGGATGTGAAGGCCAACAAGCACCAGATCAAACAGGCCGTGAAGAAACTCTATGACATTGATGTGGCCAAAGTTAATACCCTGATAAGGCCTGATGGAGAGAAGAAGGCGTAAGTTCGGTTGGCTCCTGATTATGATGCTCTGGATGTTGCCAACAAGATTGGGATCATCTAAACTGGGTCCAGCTGGTTAACTCTAAATATATACTTTTCCACCATAAAAAAAAAAAAAAAGGGAGGGAATGCGGGAGGGGGCTACGGCTGGGATACAAAGTACATAACCTGTGATTAATATAAAATAAAAATTAAAAAAAGAAATGCAATCATACTCCTGGTCACGTGAAATACTACTTTAGTTAATTACAAAAGTATGTTTCCTAGGTTGACAGATGAAAAATACCTAAAATGAAGCAATTCGCATTAGATAGATATTTGCATGGTCTTCAAAAGTCTCAGAGATCTACAGCATATAGCATTTAAAGATCTTACTAACTTAGGGCTTATTCGGCAACAAGAGAGGTCTGCTCCTGGCAGCATCCCCATTCCACCACAAAGAGCACACATGTGGAAGATAGCCACTGGATGAGAAAATGCCCTTGCATCAATTACAGACGGAATACAACTAGAAAATAAAATGATGCACAAATCTATTTCTTAGAAATTCTTATGCACATGAATCCTTCATATATTTTGGTAAATAGATAATAACATTGAAATCTTAGAAGAAAAACATTTTTCTCTCTGTTCATTCCTTATATTCATGGAAGTTCTCTGTATGTTCTGCATAGATGTTGCTACATTGTTGTTGGAAAAACTCATGGTTGTAAAAACCTAAGTCTTCTACTAATTTGACTCCAGTAAATTCTTATCATCAAGTCTATGAACTGTCTAAAATTCTGTTGATGATATAGTAGTGATGATGAAATAAAACAAATGTTAAAATTATATGAAGTTAAAAAATCAAAACAAAGACTACATAAGATAGAAATTATCAACTTGTTCCCATTTTATAAAGAAAGCAAAGCCTCACAATTTATTTTCAAGACCTTTCCCTGCTCCCTCTTAATAAACTTTCTGATTTGCAAAAGGAAGTGAGAAGGAGGGGAAGAGGGAGGGAGGGAAAGAGGAAAGAGGGAAGGAGAGGTAGGGAGAGAGAGAGAGAGAGAGACAAAGAAACAGAGACAGACAGACAGCCAACCTAGCCAAGCTGGGTAAGGTGCTCTGAGTGTTCAAGATCAACCTGGACTACTAAAGAGAGGCAAGAGCAAAAAGGGAGGCAGGGGAAGATTGGCGTGCTGACTCAAAGAAGTCGGTGCCTTTGTGACAGTGCAGTCGTAGAGACAGAAAAGGGAGTCCGTGTTCCTAAAGCCCCTCTGGCCTTATTTATCCAGCCAGCCCTTGAAAGCCAGAGTTATATGTAAACAAAATTTCCTATCCTTTAAAAAAACAATGTTTACCCTTTAAAAAACAATGTTTACTGAAAAATGCAAGGTAGACTTTAATAATACGACAAATTTGTAAGAAAGTACTGAAGAAATAAAAAAACTGATAAGAACTCAAGGCTTCATTTAACATCCTCAGATTCGGCTACAATTATGGATAGGGCCGTTCTTCGCGAAGTGTTTCTTAAAGAGAATCAGCTTCTCCAAAATTATCTCCCTGCTTCCTCATCCTTTGTTTCCAAAGCAAAATTGAGATGTAGCAAAGCATTATAAATAATTATTGATAAATATAACACTTCTTTATTATTGTTATTTTTAAATTAGTTCATTCATTTTATTTTATGTGCATTGGTGTTCTGCACATGTGTCAGTGTGAGGGTGTCAGAGCCCCTGGAACTAGAATTACAGACAGTTGTGAGCTGCCATGTGGATGCTGGAAAATGAACTGGGTCCTTTGGAAGTGCAGTCAGTGCTCTTAGCCACTAAGCCATCTCTCAGCCTCTAATAACACTTCTTCATTCTCAGTGGTAAAGTGTGCATTGTAAAACGGGTATTGTGTAGAACTTAAAGAGACCAGAGGAGGATACTGGATTCCCTGGAACTGGACTTATGGACAATTTCAACGAATAATGTGGGTGCTGGAAAGCAAACCCAGGTTCTCTGCAAGAACAGCAAATGCTGTTAACCACTGAGACATCTCTCTGGCACCAATATTATATATTTGAGTCATTTGTTTAGAAAACAATAAAGTTTGTACTTTCCCTCTTAAATTTTTACAATTTTTATTCACTCAGCAGACCATTTAAGTCAATTCATTAGATCTTAATGACTGCCTGATTTTATGAAGAAGAAAGTTGGGGTTATGAGACTTGCCAAAAGTCAAAAAGTTAGGGAGTAGAAGGGCCGAGATGGCCTAGTACCACCTGGTCCCAGACCTGACACTAACCACAGACACAAGGAAAAACCCTACAAAACCACCTAAGAAAGCAATCGAACTGTACACATCTAAGTTTTTTTCCTACTGCAGTAGCTAGAACACTCTTTTGGCCTAATTCTTTTTTATGTGAGAACAATAAATGAGAATGTGCCATTTTCCTAGATCTAATTGAACAAGAAAACACCAGCGCAAAGAAAAATCCAAATAAAGGATATTTATGATATACACTTTTTCAGGGGAGGAGTTGGGAAGCCAAGACTTCAGTACTAAATAAAAAGGAAATAACGACTCTAGAGCTGACTTTCAGGACACATTTCTCAGGCTTAAAATAGTCTTGACCTTGGAACTGTCAATTGTCAGGACAAATGAAGTCACCATATATAAATTACTCTCTCACAGGAACATGCCTAGTGGACACAGAACTAAATTAAGGAACCCTGATGATCCTATTTTCAACTGAATTGTCCTACAGCTCATATTTTTAGGCTATTAAAATTTCTATATTCTCAAAAAAACTTTAGACAACTTCACAGGGCTTCAAGTTTATGATCCTTCAAACTTGTGTTCCTCATGATAAAAGTTGAAGGATAGAAAAAAAAAAGGCATCACTGACCCATGTGAAGGCCATGTCCAGCCCTGCACTGCTCTGTGCACAGGCCCTGGTCAGCCCCTCACTTAACAAGTATCTGAGCACAGGCACCTTGGCAGCACCAGCAGACACAATGACTGGCATAGCTCAGCCAGCCCCTGCTCTCCTGGAAGCCAGATGTCGAATACGCACACACAGGCAGGTGCCATCAGGGCTCTAGTGTCGGTAAGTGGGGATGGGGAGGGGAAAATATCAGCTGTCATATGTGTTGCAGTTTCTACAGAAATTTGTACCTGAGGTTAATACACACACAAAAAAAAATGTTCTAAATGACGGTTTAGATGACCTCATCTGTGTAACTACCACTATGTCAAGAAATAGAACATTACCAGAACCCAGAAGCCCTTGTGCCTTCTCAAACCACTGCCCCTGTCCTCCTCCCCAGAGTCAGTACCCTCCTGCCTCTTAAAACCTGCCGCCTTCTGAAATACGTGTAAAGCAAATCAAAAAGACACAAGTTGTTGTCTGGCTTCCCTCCCTCAACACTGCTTATGAAGTCATCCATGCCTTTATGTGTAACTGAGGTTCTTGAATCCTCATTGCTACAAGGCAATTCATCATATGCTTATTTCTAGCTGTTAGCTAGTATGAATGATGGTGTACTGTAGTGAGCATATTTACACATCTCCGTTAGCTACATGCCTAGAAAGAGAACTGATAGGTAAAAAGAAATATATGACTGTGCTGACGTTCACTAAATAACGCCAACAGTTTTCCCAAGTAACTTCACTCATATTCCTACGAAGAGCAGACAAAATCTGTTCTGTGCTTAGTCGGGGTTTATCATAACAGACGATAATCTCTCATAATCTGGAGAACAACTAAACATTTGATGAAAACTAGCCAATGGTCCTTCTACAGCCTCAAATCCTATGTATACTCCTTTACATAAATTCTGTTTACCACCCAAAATTCCTAAACTTTACAATGTAGAAGCTATTAGAGCAACAACTGCCATTACACAGACTGAACTGTCATTACTTCTAGGTCACAAGAAATACATATCTTTAGCCTGATTATATACCATTTTATATCACCTACAGCCCAAGAACTTCCTAACAGTCACTTTTATGCCACCTATTTTATATTAGTAGGTAAAAGAGAACTAGAGTGGATTTCCTTTGCCTTAGTAATGAAATAAAAGTTAGCTTGCAACTCTCCCATCCTTCTTTCCTTTGAATATCCTCAGCACATACTACTAAACATCACACACTCCAAACAAAAACAAAACAAAACCCTAACATATCAGGAAGAATGGGGAAAAAGAACCAGCTATGTTAAAACCATTTCCTTTAAAAAAAAAACATTTAATATATCCATGCTGAGAGTGAGGGGTACACTGTGCATGCTTACCACAGCATGGGTGGAGTTCACAGAAGAATTCATGGGAGTTGGTCCTCTCCTTCCATGTGGGCTCATGGGATCAGACTCAGATCACCAAGTACGGCGGTAAACACTCTTACCTGCTGAGCCATCACTCTGGCTCTCCCTTTTCTTTTGCAGAACTGAAAACCTGTCTCTCCCCCATGTGCTTGCTGTTAGGACAGAGTTTCTGAAGAGGAAGAGTAGGCCCAACAGGAGGACATGCCCACGATGTCTCAAAGGCTCACTGAAGTGGGTAGGTACTTCATTACTCAGACAAAGAAAGGAAGGCCAGATGCCAGGAGACAGTGGGGCTGATAGGGTTCAGGGATAGTCATCAAAGGCCTAGCAGGCAGGGCAGGATAAAACAGGGTTGGGTGGTGTGAAGGCAAAAATAAGGATTCAAGCCTAAGAGTCAGGAAGAGAAAAGAACTCCATGTCAGGTGACAGGCTCTAATCCTTTTGGTCTGGGGTCAGAACATTAGTTAGCAAAACACACAAAGACAAGCTAGATGTGCAGAGACTGGAGATGACAGGGTGTAAGAATGGTAAGGCTGTCGATATCCCCATGGGAACGTGCACACAGCCATATGGTACAGTTACTAAGAATGCGGCTAAGACCCAGACTGTGAAGCTAGGACTTTAGCTTCCTCCAGCTGAACTGGGAGGAGGGGGACATGAGGGCAACTTGGGAAAATAATATGGAAGAGTAAAGCAAAGCTAGCCAAAGCTCAAGGAGAAAGAAGGAATCAAAGAGCCACACTGTCTACAGCAGGTCCCAGCAGACTGAGACTAGATTTCTAACAGCAAGGAATCAATCAGCAAGGAATCAGTGTTCCAATGTTACAGTGCAGCCTGGTGGCTGCACACATAGGAAAGTTCTGGAACACAGCTCTACAAAGCCACTTCTCCTCGACCCCAATTCTGAAAACGGTGATCCTCGTTACCAATTCTAGCTTTCAGATAAACCCCCTCTATCCCAACCTTCTGGGACCACATCACCCAATAGTGTCACCCTCGTCACTCTTGACCTCTGCTAGAGATCGCAATGCCTCATGCTTGGCCTTCTCCACCTGGAGTTCTACCCAGGCAACTTCAAGATTCATATGGCAATTATCACGTCCTCAAAGTTCCCTCTCTTTAATTCAGTGGCCTGTAGTCCAATTCTACTCACACAGGTCCCACACTGCATGGCGACACTCAGGACATCACTAAGCAAAATGTCTACAGGCAATTCCAGCTCATAATTTCTCAATTCATTACATATATGTGCATTTGTATGCATAGATATAGTTTCTCATTAATAATAACTAGTATGGATAAATATAATTAACAACAGGTAATACTCAAGGAGTATTTGGTAAGCACTAGGCACCATCATGAGCTTGGAGAATATCAATCTATTCAGTCCTCATAGCACTTCTCTAATAGGAGTGGCTTTTTTTTTTTTTGTCTGAACTAAAATCTAGGGCACAGACAGGTTAAGTAATTTTCCCAAGGTCCCACAAGTATAAAGTAGTAAAACTGGGATTTAAAAATAAGTGATATGTTTCACTATTCACCATTTCACTTTACTTGTTACACTCCACTTAACAGACACAATGTGCACATATTGTCAGTGTACTAACAGATGTAGCTTCATAAACTGAACATACCTGTGTAGCCAGCATCCTGGTGGAAAAGCAATTCAGACCCGTGCATTCCACACCAGCCCCAACACACTATGCTGGTGTCTAATGGCAAAGGTCAGTCTGCCCATTGCTGGTTAGCCAACTTCTTCTACCGCTCGCACTGCTGCATGTGCACTTACAATGCTGCACAGTTCCACCTTTTGGGCATTTACTTCTTAAGCACGTAACTCTGTCCCCTTTACGTAATGCTTACTGGCCTTTATTTTGTCCATTCTTCTAGTCTCCTAGACTGCTCTTAGGCCTGTCACTCCTCTCAGACTCACCCGGCTCTTGTCCCTTCAGTCTGCCATCTCAACATTCAGTAAAATGCAAAACGCTAGATCTAGATCCAACTAGGCTAAGAAAACGAAAGGGTGGCCAAGCCCTGCTGGAGAAAGACACCACACAAGTTTGTGGACCAGCACCTCCGTACACAACCTCCCATAACAGCAGAGCTCCAATTCCTCTATGTCCCTGGCATTCATTGCTCCTCATCCCCTCATACAATCACTCACCAACTAAGAATTAGGAATCCTTGTTCCTTCAGAAGAGCTCAGGAGAGCAATTCCTTTAGTCCTCAGCCCAGAAACTACATTTCTGCTGAGTTACTCCTAGCTTTCCTATTTGGTGAGGCTGTGGGAAGCACGGAGACAAATGTGTGACCCAGCCTCAGGGCACCATGCATGTCCCTGTGGCATGTATTTCCACATATTGCCCTGGCTCCTGACTTAACTGATTGGTGCACCTTTGTGCTCTGTTTGCCCTGATCTCCTTCTCTGTCTCTACATAGTCTTTAAGTTGTTTAAAATTCTTTTTGAAACCCAGTAAGGTAGGGCAGCTCTGTGCTGAGGATCTCAACCTCTGCTGCTCTCCACATTCTGATAGAAGTGAGTCAGGCTGGACTTCTACAGTTTACATTTGTCACCGCAGGTGGATGAGGTGTCTGTGTGCTGAGCCAACAGCTTTTGGTTGTGCAAACAAGCTTCTTGAGCAACAGTCCCTAAATACTCGCCAGGTTATTTCCAATAGCCTTAATGAACACCACTAATTCTGTCAGTGTCCTTTCAGAAATGTCATGGGGCATTTTTCTCAAGTTGGATGTGCTATAAAATCAACAAACACCACAAACTGTTTGAAAGAGTTTAGAACAGGCAACCCAAAATTTTCAAACCTATACTCATACACAATACACAATTATAAACCAAACATATTCTGCAATGTGTCTTATATACCCACTGGATGAAAAGATAAACTTTAAACAAGGAATGTCACTTGGGAGGCAGAGGCTGGAGGATCAACTATATGCTACAAAGAAAAAGCCTGCTTTAAAGAAAGAAAGAGGGGGGAAAAAGACAAGCTTTAGAGAGGTTGCTAAAACAAAAACATATGAATATATGACAACATTCCATTCATTTTAGTACAGAGAAGTTACGTGCAGTTCAAAGAACTATATATTTGGGCAGAGGATATAGCTCAACTGGTAGATAGCTTGCCTAGCAGTCATGACGCCTTGGGTTGGCTGGCTCTTTAGCACCTTACAAGCCAGATGCCATGGATGGCAACACATGCCCATCATGCTAGCATTTGGAGAGATGGAGACAGGAGGTTAAGAAGTTCAAGGTCATCCTCAGTGACACACTTAGTTTGAGGCTAGCCTGTGATATTTGAGACCATTTAAAAGGAAAAAAAGAACTCCATACAATTCAATTCAGAGAGAAATCATTGTGTAAACTTTAATAAAGGGGGGAGGGTAATATTAAAGGGCACCATAACCCTACCTGGAATTCCAGGGTTCAGAGAAGTCTAACTAAGATAGCATCAATTCAAATCCTGCTTGGGCATGCTCTAAAACCATCACAGGAATGTTAGTAAGGACAGGAAGAACAACTTGGGAGAACCGGGCTCTATCCTTTCCCATTTTATAATCTGTGTCAATCAGAAAGCTTGTAGTTATAAATTAAAAAAAAAAAAACAAATTATCATGTGATGCAGTGAATTTAATGATTCATGTTAACGCAAAGTCCAGCATTAGATATCAGAGCTCTGGCAAGATCCAGAGGGACTCTAACTGCAATGCTCATGAGACTCTGGCCACCCCTTAAAATCTTCCTTCTCCTTTTCCAAGTACTAGGCAAAACTGCACATCCCAGCTTTTAGTGATGTTAAGTGTGACTATGAGCAAGAAAACATGAACTAACTAACATAGACCCCTTCCTTAGACCATTCCTGACACTGGAAAACCTCTCTCCTATGACCCTATATGAGTGTTTCCCATTCTGTGAGTTTGTCCATGCAAATAAAGACATGAAGTGACCTGAGACCCATGTGCTGAAGTTGACTGAACCCCTGACAGAAGGAACCCTGGCTTCAGACTCCACAGGTCACGAACACCCATTTTAATTTCCGGGCACTGATGAACTTCTGAGGAGGCTGATTGCTTTGTGTTGTGTTTGGTCTATCACAGCGGTCAGGACTGCCTACCTGGTAAGGAAATCAAGACCCATAAGATTTGAAACCTGGCTGGAGAGAGAGCTTAGAGGTTAAGAACACTGCTCTTCCAAAGGTCCTGAGTTTAATTCCCAGCAACCACATGGTGGCTCACACCCATCTATAGGGAGATCTGGTGCCCTCTTCTGGCCTGCCGGCACACATGTAGACAAAACACTGTATGAATAATAAATATATAAATGAAATCTTTTAAAAAAAGAAAAAAATGTTGAAAACTCACTCCAAATGACATAGCAGAGTCATGAGAACACTGCACGCAGTGACGCCGCCACTGGAAGACAAAGCCAGCAGACAGGAACTGTGACAGCAGGAACAGAGTGAGGAGTAATGACCTAGAATGCCACACACTCTTGAGACTAAGACAGGAAGAGCACCAGTTGGACCTGGCAGAGCTACACAGTAAGGTCAAGGCCAGCGTGAGCAACTTGGTGAGGTTCTTCTCAAAACAGAAAGGAGGGCTAAGGATAGAGTACTTATGGGAGAGGGAGATGGGAAGAGAGAAGGAAGGAAGGGGGAAGGAAGGAACATAATTGAGTATCTTTTAAGAAAGAGGGTCAAACTGGGACACACACTCCTTTTATATCAAACCCAGATGAAAATTTCCCTTGTTATTATCCAGTCTTCTCTTAGCAAACACAATAAATGGGGAGTTTTTCCAGCAACACAACATGCAAACTGTCTGAGTCATTCTAAGGAATCATGGCCATTACATATGAAAGTAAGATTAATTCTTAAGCTGACAAGCACTGGGAGGCCTAAACCCCACTACGCAGCAACACTGGCCTCTCTGGCCTACATCGTGTGTTCCCATTCCAACTGCCCACTTTCCAAGAACACTGCTGTTGGTCATGGAGACTACCTGCTGGCCACTGAAAGCAGTATGCCAGGCGGGCTCAGCTTGTTTCCTTCCTAGAAAATTTCAAACTGGAATTAAGAGAAACAGTATTCCATTAATAAAGCTATGAAAAAAAGTGAGATGACATCTTTGCCTGTTGAAAAGCATAAGGCAACCATAGAAGACAAAAGGTGGCATTTGTCAGAGGTCAGCATCCCTGCCTTCATTCGTTTACTGAAGCCAGGCTATGGTGGCCTACAAATTCCTCTTTTGGCCTTAGTGAGCATTCAAAAAAAAAAATCCTAAGCAAGTTAGAGCTGGCCTTCTCTTTCTTGTTGTTACTCCCTAGACAAATAACAACTATTTACATAGCACTTACATGGCATCAGATATAAGTCATCTAAGAAAGATTTAAAGTGTATGGAGGAACACATACACACACCTGCTCTCTAAGGTCTGAGCACCAAGGCTCCTTCATAACGCGATGACTGTGATCTGGAAACAGTTTCCAAACAGCACAAAAAATGTTTGTGATATCTCACAAAGCTCAAAAAAGCCAAGTGAAAAATACAGACAAGGCAATTTATAGATGTGATATAGTGAGCAAAGAGCACAGCCCCTGGCTTACAGCATATCTTTTATTATAATACTTGATTGGTCTTTTATCCTGTATCAGCTCTGGAGCAGCTCCAGAAGAACTTTAATCCCAGCACTAGGAAGCTGAGGTGGGAAGATCCAAATTAAACAGCAGCCTGGGATAAGAATGTGTGTCCCAATTTGATACAAATTAAAAATAAAAATGAAGATATAAGAAACATCTTGTGTCATCTAATCACACCTGCGTTTATGTTAGTGAGAGGTTCATGAAAAGCCCTGAGAGAGCCCTAAGGGGGAAAGCTAGCTGTCCAGGGAACCAAGCATGTGACTGAAGCATTGCTCAGCTCATTTCAAGCTCCTCTCTGAGAGAAGAAAAAAGTATAAAGGAAGGGTGTTTGAATAAAAATGGGCCCCATAGGCTCATATATTTGAATGCTTAGTCATCAGGGAGTGGTACTACTTGAAGATTAGGTGTGGCCTTGCTGGAGAAAGGGTAGGGTCACTGAGGGTGAGTTTTAATATTTCAAAAGCTCAAGGCAGGTACAGTCTCTGGTTCTTCTTGCTACCTGTAGATCCAGATGTAGAACTCTCAGCTCCTTCTTCAGTACCACGTATGTCTCTGTGCCATGCTTCCCACCAGGCCAATAATGGACTAAACCTCTGACACTGTGAGCCATCCCCAATTAAATGTTTTCCTTTATAAGAGCTGCCATGGTCACCATGTCTCTTCACAGCAACAGAGCACGGACTAAGACAGGAGGATAAACGGGCGGAGAGAGGAGCAGAGAAAAAAACTAAATGCTGAGTCCATGAAAAATAGCCAATGATTTAGCCAACTATAATTATGTGACAAAGCCTTGGTAACAATCCAAAGGATGAACTAGGGAGTGGAAAGGGAACAAGAATAGCATGTGGAGTGTGATCAGAATACCACATACAGGTATGGAACGTCACAGTTAAACCCATTATATATAATTAATATATGCTTAATAAAAAGTTTAAAATAAAAAGAATCCAAAAGAATGGGAGCTTCCCAGTTCTTTTTTGTTTTCTTTTTTAAACTGACTCTTAAGAAGATAAGCTTATTTTTCTGTGCAGGGGTGTTTTGCCTGCACCTGTGTAGGTCTGTGCACCACGTGCATACCTGATTCCCCCAGAGGTTCCTGGATCCAGGATCCCCTGGAACTAAAGCCATAGACAGTGGTTGGTTACCATGTCAAGTCCTCTGGAGAGTAGCTAGTCTCTTAACCACTATTTAATTATATAAAATAATGAGCCATCTATCCAGCCCTTTATTACATTTTTTATTATAATGTATATTTAGGAGGTGGCACATGTGTGGAGGTCAGAGGTCAACTTTTCTGAGTCAGTTCTCTCCTTCCACCTTTAAGTGGTTCCAGATATTAACTAGGGTCGGTCCTCAGACTTGCACAGCAAACACTTTATACATTGAGCCATCTTGGATCATGCTTCTAAATTCTTCAAACAGAATATATCTATATGCCAAGAAGATGCTACACCTACATCTCTGGGCAGAAGCCTCTATGCCCATGCTTATTTTCCTGTCACTGTAGCAAAACAGCTATAAAAACACCTTAAGGAAGGAGAGGTTGAAGTTGGCTCACAGTTCTAGGCTCAAGTCCATGGTTAGCTGAATGAGTTGTGTTTGGGCCTGTCACAAGATAGAAGCATCCTGCTAAAAGCTGCTCACTCTATGGCAGCCAAGAAGCAGAGTGGCCTTCACCACCAACACTTAGAAACTGCTCACTCTAAATCAGCCTAGCAAGGAGAAGTCAGACACATGCACCACTTGAAGGCTGGTTTGGAGCCCGGCTGCAGGACAGGTACATTATCCTGATTTTGGAGGGTCTGCATACTGAAAGAACACATTCTGTTCACATTGGCCCTGACCAAAGACCACCTCCACTCCAGGAGGTCATAACAAAACTAGTTCCATAAACAAACGAGCCTGAACCAAACCCATGTGATTACCCAGAGATTGCCTGTGGGACCTGAAGCTATCCTACACTGCAGAAACAGTCTTGGGATCTCAAGGCTAACATAGTTGTTGGCACTGAAAATTATTTTTCTGATTTACAGGCCAAAATCCCAGCACATCCTTGTTTACATTTCCATTATCAGTATATTCAGCAGCACAAGTACAGAGTCTTTCTCTACTGACTGTGGATAATGTCCAAAGACAAAAGGCTGCCACTTTATGGTGACTAACAGATCAGGGGATGTCCCCACACCCTCTCTTACACCTGCACTTTAATACAGGAAGCTGTGGCTTACAGAAGAATTACCTGGCGGACACTGTGGCTCCTGCCTATAATCCCAGCACCCAGGGAGGAAAGGCAGGCAAGATCTATGCAAGTTTGAGGCCAGCCTGGTCTACAAAGTGAGTCCAGGACACCCAATGCTACATAGATAAACCCTGTCTTGAAAAAACCAAAAACCAAAAACAACAAAAAGAGTAACTTGATTTTGTCAGGCCTACAGCTAAAAAGCCAAAGCCAGAACTCAAATCTAAGTCTTCCAACTCCACTTTCACCTGCCTTCTTTGACCAAAGTAATAACAGTATGTTCAGGTTTCTAAATACACAGTGCAAAATCAGGGGCAGGAGAGAGGCAAACCTGTGCTCTTCAAAGTTTATTATGTTGTTATTCACCTTCACACTGCTTTAAAAAAAAAAAAAAAAAAAAAGGCTTCAGGGCAGTGGTGGTGCACGCCTTTGATCCCAGCAAAGGGGGCGGGGTGGGGCAGGAGCAGAGATAGGCGCAGCTCGAGTTCAGGCCACCATAGTCTACAGAGAGTTCCAGGACAGCCAAAAAGGAGAGGGGAAGGAGGAGGAGGAAGAGGAGGAGGAGGAAGAAGAGGAAGAAGAAAAAAGACCAGGATAATACCTGGTTCACAGTAAACATTTGGGAGGAAATGTATGTTGAATGAGTGACCTCCCTATATGAAAACTTACGAAACCAGAGACGAAGTGGAGAGAGAAAACCTACAGTAAAGTTCAAGTACTTTCTAATTCTTAGTCTCCAAAAACTAATCTCACTAGATATTTCTGAGCCTGTGAAAATCCTGCTAGACCACAAGATCCGCCTTTGACATTCCCAGCAAAGTTTTAGTACAGCTCACCTCATCTGGACCTTTGACCTTTCAAGACCCTGTTTCTTAATCCTAGACTATCAAAAGACATAGCACAAAGTCTTAGAGAAGAAAAGGCAATAAAACTGACGTTTTTACTGAAAAAAATGTTAAGAATTAAAAAAAAAACTAGCCAAATATTCTGAGTACAGAATTACATAATCTTCATTATGTGCCAACTTCAACTCTCTCCATATGTAATACAAACTAAAAACAAACAAAACAGGAATATGTACAGGTCTTTAAAATAAAACATTTTTCAGAAAAATGAGTTGAAAATATTTAACTTAGGAGTCCTAGGGATTTGATTACTTTATTGCTTATATATAAGCCACTGAACAACAGCACAGTTTGAAAACCTGAGCAGGATGGGCATGCAGATGGTCTGATGCCTCTATGTACCTCAGTGAAGCGACCAGTGGGGGCTGGTGCGGAGCATTTGTCTCAAGCCATGACATCCTGGCCTCAATTCCCAACAGAGCCCAAAAGGAAAATGTTTTTTAAAATGATGAGAGGGGATAGCTGTCTTGGTCCATTTTCCACAGACACACAAAGCACCGGGGGACACGAGGCAGAGTGTTTGGGGGACACGAGGCAGAGTGTTTACATGACATACAGTTCTTACCCCAGCTCCTCATTACATGCAGGGCGACACGCTGTCTATCAGCTTCAGTTCCCTCTCAACTTTGGTCAAGCCAAAAGGTCTATTAAGAAATACAGTTCTTATAAAAATAAAATAATAAATTCAACGTTCTAAGAATAAGTCCAAGAAAAGGACCACAGGTATGAAAAGACATACATGGCAACATCAGTATCATCAGTTATACTTAAAAAAAAAAGTAATGGGACAGGGAAGAGTTGCAATTTATTGCTAAATTTCAAAGCCAAGACATAAAGCCAGGCATAAGTATTTACTTAAATTTTACATTTAGGTCTGGTGATACAAATCAATGACAGAGTATTTAAAGCCTTCCTAGCACCAAAGCAATGATAAAACAACGTTATTGTACTTTAAAATGTCTACACACACATTGGAAAGGTAATATGAATATTACTAATAAGAATATTATATATAACATGCATACACAAATAAACGTAAAAAAGAAAAAAGCTACATATAGAAAAGTAACTGAATTAAAGAATCATTGTTCATGAACTCTAATCAGAAGTACTTTAGATAAGAATTTATCAATTTCTTCTTAAAGAAAAGAAAAAAGCCAGAGGTGAAGAGCTGCTGTGAACATTCGTATAATGCCAAACGCCGCCGTGACAAAATGCTTGAAATAAACAATTCAGAAGGTGGAAAGGGTTATTTTGGCTTATAGTTTGAAAGGTTTCCATTCATAAAAGCAGTTGGCTCCACTGCTTTTAGGCTAGGGGGAAGGCAGTGCATCATGGTAAGAGGAAGAGCAAACTGTTCATCTCTGGCAGCCAAAAGGCAAAAAGAAGAGAAACGAAAAAAAGAGATGAGGTGCCAACATCTTCTTCAAGGGCATGCCCTCAACCCATACCTTTCTCTTCCCAAGTCCTTACCTCCTAAAGATTCTACCAACTTCCCAAGAGCACCAGAGGCCAATGACCAAATCTTTAATGTGGTATGTCTCCAGGGGCAGTTATCCAAACAGCAACAGCAGCTCAGCTCAAGGGTGGAAGATGCACAGCAGTCACACTGAGCCACCCAGCCTGAGCACCTATGACAGTGGCTCAGTCAGATTTGTCTTCTGATACAATCTAAACAAAATATTAAACTTGAGTAAATTTTAGACACAATGTCCAATTTATAAGAACTACAGAAGTATGGGACTAAAAAGAGAAGTCGGTGGTTAGCAGAGCTCGCTGTGAAGCTCTGAGGGCCTGAATTCAGATCCCAGCACCCACTGTAAGCTAGGATGGTCTCACACATGCCTAGAACCCTGCACTGTGCGGGGCAGGGACAGGAAGACTTGCTGGCTAGCAGCCTAGCTTAAAAAAACAAAACAAAACAACAACCAAAACAACCCGCCAGCCCCAGGTTTAAGGAGAGGCCTTCCCTCAATGGGATAGATCAGAGAGTGACTGGAGAGTAGCTGGCACCCTTGTCTGCCTCTGCTCACATGCAGACCTGCACACCAGCACATACACATGTGCATACACTGTACAAAGAACCAGAAAAACAGTTTCTAAGAAAAAGAACTAGAGAAGGTAGAATAAAAGATAAATGACAGCTCAAGGAGGCAAGCACAGGCATGACTGGTAGGGTCTCCTTAAAAATAGGTCTATGTTCTGGATTAAAGAAGTAAGTGCTTGTAAGCAGGTGCAATGTAGGACATTTATGAAATTACAGAGGATACTAGCATGGTATGATAGAGTCAGTAAATATTACTTTCATAAATTAATGAAATGGAAATATACTGATTATTAGATGAAAAACTTACACTGCAAAGTAGTATGCATTTATTTAAAGGTGATACCTTTAAAAATGAAGGAGAGTTACCATATGATCTAGCAATTCCATTATGGGTATATATCCAAAAAGTACGGACTCAGATATTTGTATAATCGTGTTCAACATTATTCAAACTGTCAAAAGACAAGAGGCAACTAAGTGTTCATCAATGGATAACTAAGCAGTGTGCTAACAATACAACAGAATATTATTCAACCCTAAGAAGGAAGTAATTTCTGACACATGCTATAAGAGAAATGAGCCTTGAGAACATTGTTACGTGAAATAAACCAGTCACCAAAAGACAAAAACTGTATCTGTAGTGGTCAAATAGGGACAGAAAGTAAAATGGAGTCTTCCCAGGGCAGAGAGAAGAAAGAGATTCAGCAGTTACAATGTATAGCATTTCAGTTTTACAAGATGGAAAAGTTCCAGGGCTGGCTGATGTTAATGCTTGCACAACATAGTAAATATACTTAACACTAAGGAGCTGTATACACAGTTATTAAAATCAATAGTGTGTTCATTGTCACTTAAAAAAAAAAAAGTATGTGTATCTGTGCCAGTATTCTGCAGGGGTACAGATGTACGAGAAGGCCAGACTCCCCCAGATGTCAGATCCTCAGAGCAGGGGGTCTCCCTGGACTGGATGTTAGGAACAGCACGTAAGCAGTATGTGCTATCAACCACTGAGACATCTCTCCAGCTCCTAACTAGCTTTTAAGTATAAGCAGAGCATAGCTTGGGTACTTGCTTAGAACACACAAGACCGTAGGTCCCAACCCTAACATAAAAAATTATAATTATGTGTTAGATGATCCAATTTCAGTGAAAAATGAGTATACATGCTAATATGATGCAGCAAATAATTTCAAGATAATGAAAACTACACTTTAGCATTTGCTTATTTTCTATAATGCATAAATATTGCTTCAGGAATAAAAGGGAACATGGAACCTATAGCCTAGTGCTTAGGCGTAGTTTAAGTGATTTTGCAATTTAAATGATCCTTGTTATTTTGTATATTTTTCAAGTTCCCTGCAATAAACAGAACTTTTATGAAAAAAAGTAAAACTGTACTTGTATAAAATGAACAAAGAACCAAAAGCTGAGACTGGCTTCTGTGGAAAACAAAAGGCTCCCTAAGCTCTCTTTGCGCTGGCCTCTACCCTATGCTGTTATAGGCTGCTTCTGTGACTGGTCATCACCAAGCCAGACATGTCATTCTACTCTTACTATCAACTTCTTTCCATCTTAATCAAGGAAAATAAAGTCCCTCCGTTCTACTTCACAGGGGCTTAAAGAGCACCAAATGAGGTGGTGTACAGAAATAGCACTGGCAAACCATAGAGCACTGTACAAATTGTGGCATGTTTTCATAGTCCCTCTAAGCTGGTAAACTCCAAACTCTGAGTCACTCTACACTTCCTTCCCCTTCATTCCAACCTGTCCTGTCCTTGGCCTATCAAGTTTTCCTCTGCTCACTCCCTCTATTCCCAAACCACCATACAAAGTCAGGGACCTGGAAAGTGCCCACCTCTGGCTTTCCCTTCACCCATCACTGTGATTTCTGCCTGAAACAACCTCTGTAAGATATATTTCTTGCTTAGCTACCCTTCCGGAAATAAAAAGCCTTTGGAGCTCCATGAGGTTTACAAAATGAACTTCAAACTCCTTTTCCTGATTCTCAGGCTTTCCCCCTTCTCTCCTCCGTATACAGTATCCAGGTGTTCCTCAAACACCGACAGGTTTTTAAATGCTTGCCAACCTAATGGGTCTAAAACTCTTACTTCACTGAACTTTGTATTTGTATTTCCCAAATGATTCTGAAACTTCTTTCTGTGGATTTATTAGCAATTTAGTTTCCTCTCCCCAACCCCAAGATAGGGGTTCTTTGTGTAGCCCTGGCTGTCCTGGAACTAGCTCTGCAGACCAGGCTGGCCTCAAACTCACAGAGATGCCCCTGTCCCTGCTCCTGCCTGTCTCTGCTGGGGTTAAAAGTGTGTGCTACCAATCTACCAGCTGGCTTAGTTTCCTCTTACAGTGACATGTCCCTTCAAGTCTGCCCATTTTTCAACGGCCTTTTCTTATTGAATTAGAAGAATTTATATATACATAAATAATTAAAGCTTTATTAATATTATGCATCGCAAATACCAGTGGCATTGCTTTTCATTTTCCTTTGATGAGATCTTCATTTTTCACTTAGTTGAATTTTATCAAATTTTCCTTTATCATAAATGCCCTATATAACTTGCTTAACTGAACCTTCCCTACCAGGAGACATGCACTATATATATATCTGACCCAGGTTCGATTCCCAGCACATAAATGGTGGCTAAAAACTGTCCTTTCAGTTCCAGGAGATCTAACACCTTCTTCTGGCACCTACAGTCACTGCATACACATGGTGCACAGACATGTATGCTAGCAAAATACCCACACACAAAAAAGTAATCTTTTTTTTTTCAAGAAGAAATATATAACTTTAAGAAAGGTATAGTTTGGGGCTAGTGAGATGGCTCAGAAACTAAGAGTAAACAGTGGTCTTGCAAGGGCCCAAGTTCAGTTCTCATCCTCTATGCCAGGTCGCTAACAACTCCTGTAACTACAGCTCCAGAGAATCCAATGTCTCCGGCTGCCTCTGACACCCACATTCAGGTGCACACAGACACATTATTAAATTTTTTTACTTCTGAGACAGGCTCTCATTATGTAACTCTGGCTGTCCTGGAACTCATTATGTAGGCCAGGCTGGCCTTGAACTCACAGAGATATGCCTACCTCTGCCTCTAAAATGCTGGGATTAAAGGTCTGCATCACCACTTTCAGCCTAAATAAATCTTTTCTAGAGAAGGAGAGAGACAGAGAGAGAAAGAGAGATTGGTTCACCTGTTCTGTGGCTCTGGGGGTAGAGGTACTTGCTGTCAAGCCTGACTACCTGGGATCCACTTGGTGGAAGAACATCAATGCTCAAACGCCGTCCTCTGACCTCCACATAAATACCATGATGTTCACAAGCACACACACACACACACACAAAATAAAGTTTAAAATATGTTATTTAAAAAAAAAAGATATCTGTCTTAGCATGCAAAAAGTCCTAGGTTTGATCACCAGTGCTGACAGAGGGGAAAGAAATGAAAATAGTCAAACTTTACATGCTATAAACCACTTTCAAAGACAGTTAAGAAATCTCATCACAAGGCAGGTAGTCTAATCTCTTTGCCTTTTGTTTTACCTGTGTCTGAGAAGAGATGTTGGAGATTGAAGCCAGGCCCTGACACATGCTTGACAATTGCTTTCTCACTGAGCCATGGAGCCTCATCCCTATCCCTCTCTATTCTCCTTCTACAGTTGAGAAAATGCAAGACCAGGACTTGCCAATTATATTCTCAATCCCTGATGAAATGGATGTCAGCCGTGTCTCTAGCGTCTCCCCCTAATACTCTTTCAACATCACCTCACTGGGGAGCTGCCATCGACTCGGGGTGAGGACAGCACAGGAGTGTCTATTATCCCACTAGCAATGGGAAAAGAGCTGAGGCATACAGGAATGAGATAGAACGAAAGCAGATGAGCTCAAGAAACAAGAAGGTATGTTTCCAACCCATACAGAGTAAAAATACTATGGAGCCCCCACCTCTGAGTCCTCTGAAGTCATACCACAGTTCAGGGAAATTTGCAACATCCTTCCTGTCTGGGTGGATGGGCAGACTACATTTCATGCTTGTAGCTGAGAAACAGCAACATAAAACTTGTCAAAACAATGCTCTAACATGATATTCCACCACTTCCTACCCAACAGAGCAGAACAAAAGTAGAACAGAAGGAGGAGACCCAGAAACCTTGCTCAACTTGAACATGGCCAAAACTGGAGAAAAGCTTTACTAATAATCTGGCAGATTAATCACTGGCCCAAGGGTATTTTGGCTTTTTGTTAAAACACGTGCAACACACCCTAACAATGTTTGTTAACGTTAAGATGAGATAGCTACAAGGAATGTGAATAAAAAGCCCTATCAGCCTCAAAGACAGGCACATTTATCCAAACACTTTAGTGTGTCCAGCATGCAGGAAGTGTCATGAAACTAGGACACAGTCCTTGTCCTCAAGCAGCCAACACTTTTCTCCAAGGCCCCAAGCAGCAATTCTAGACTGTTAAATGCAAGCCCTGCTAGGGGCCCAAGAAACCTTTTGGTTGGGCCTGGAGTAACTCTGGGAGGATACCTACGTGAAAGCCTGTCGCAAAAGTCAAAGGGAACACATAGCTCCCGGGGAGCCAGGCTAAGGAAGGATGTCTATAGCCCCAGGAGAGGGAAGGGGAAAAGTCTCTAGGGATTCTCCGTCAGCTGGTTTCCAAGGACAGCAAAGGGGACAGACAGGATAGCAAATTTTGGGAATAACTGGGACAGGACTGAACAAGCTCCACAAACATAACCAGCTTCCTCAGCAGGGAGGACCTACCAACACCATGGTCATCTAAACTCAGGACACCCGGTTAAAACTCGGGTTTCCGCAGCTGGAGAGACGGCTCAGGGGTGAAGAGCATTGGATCTTTCAAAGGATCCAGGTCTGGTTCCTAGCCATCCATATCTGTGGTTCACAACTCCATGTAACTCCAGTTCCAGAGGGCCCAACATCATCTAGCCTCCTTGGGCACTGCACAAGTATGGTGCACAGACATACACTCAGGCACATTAAATAAATAAATGATCTTTAAAAAAAAAAACACAGGCGAGATGGCACACGCCTTTAGTCCCATCATTCAGGGAGGCAGAGGCAGGCAGATTTCTGTGAGTTTGAAGTCAGCCTAGTCTACAGAGTGAGCCCATGACAGCCAAGATTACACAGAGAAACCCTGTCTCAAAAAAACAAAAACAAAACAAAACAACCCAGGTGACTCACTTCATTGATAGCCTAATGCAGTGGCTCTCAACCTTCCTAATATCATGACCCTTTAATGCAGTTCCTCACGCTGTGGTGACCCCAGCCACAATTATTTTTGTTGCTCGTTCATAACTGTAATTTTCCTGTTATAAATTATAATGTAAATGTCTATGTTCTCTGATGGTCTTGGGCAACCCCTGTGAAAGGGTTGATTTACCCCCAGAGGGCTGAGAACCATTGGGCCTAACAGAAGGTCAATCCATGGTGGGGGAGGGGATGAAATAAGTAATTAAGTGAGCCAGGAATACCGTGTTCTGATCCCAGCTTGATTATATGGCCCTGTGTAAGTCTCAAACCTCTGGTGCCTTATCTGCAGAAGAGAGAGTGACGTGATCCCTCTCTCAAGGCTGCAAGGATTAAAAGAGATATCATCTGTAACACATCTAGTATAAGAACAGAGCATACAAAGGAAGCAGCATCCAAGAAATGGCACGGCTTACCAATAGAAACAGTCTGCACTCTAGGAACAAGTCCCCCTCGAATTATCTCTGTGAAACACTGACCTTGGGCCAGACTGAGGGCTCACTCCTGCCCTAGCTCCTCCCTTCTGCTCTTTAATTCTATTCGTTGTTTTCACTTTCTGAAATTCTCTATCCTTTAAAGGTTATTCTGAGATGTCAGCCTCACATCATGAACCTCCCCCTCCACCCCACCCCCATTTCAGTACTCAATCCAAATGAGCAAGCCATGTCAGGGAGAACCAGTGTCCCCAGACCACTTCAAGAGGTGCGTAAGAGCCAGAAGGGACCACAGGCCTCATCATAACCTTTACTTCAGTATGGAAAAGATCAAGGCTGACCCCGGGCAGGTAGTAGAATTCTGACATAATCTCTCTTAAGAATCATAGTTAAATTTATGGTGCTAGTAAGTATTGTGTTTACATACGCCATGTGCACACACACACACATTACACCACCACAGCTGCTTGGTATATACATATTTTGGAGTAAAGCTTGTTGCCTGATCTTATTTTACATGTGTTTATGTTTACCTAAATTAAAGCCATTTCCACCTTGTATATTATCTGATTTTTGATTTGTTACTCTGCCAAGTCACTGAGTGCTTCCCTCTGAGTGGGATATGTTTCTGAAATATTATGATATAGGTGATAGAGATGCAAAGTACTTTATATATGTTAACAAGAGTTCAAAAAAATGTTTACTTCTTCATAGTTAAGTCTGGCAAAAGGTTCTCTATATGGAACGCCATCAGAAGACAGCACGGAGCAAGTCTTCATCTGCCTTCCAGTGGAGGTGGCTGGTCAGCCTGTTCTGTCAAGGAGGGGGTTGATATGAAGAAACAAGGAGGAAGACTGGGAATTGAGGGAAGATGGTGGAAAGTCAGAGAAAGAGGGAAGAGGAGAAGTGGGGAGAGTGAGACAGAATGGAGCATCCGCAGCTCCCGCAGGAGCTCTGCTGGGGACACTTGGTCACAGTGGGCGTGAGGCATGTAGTCCTGCTGTGCACTGCCAATGGGCTGCACCATCCTCACAACTTTAGAGATCAACATCCAGCCAACAGTGGTGCACACCTCTGACCACAGCACTCAGGAGGCAAAGGCAGGTAGATCTCTGGGAGTTCAAGGCCAGCCTGGTCTATAGAGTGAGTTCCAGGACAGCCAGGGCTACATAGTAAGACCCTGTCTCAAAACAAACAAACAAACAAAAACAATGCTCACTACGATGAATATATCTTATCCCCTGAGGATATCACTGGAGAGTAATAACCAGAGACTCCCACAAAAGCAATCTGAATTTCACAGCCTCCAATCTAGTTAAGACTGGTTTCTGTTTCTCCTCTATATGAGCAGGGGAGATTTTGCACTTCTGCAGCCTGTTTCACGGATCCTATAATTCAACAACTGTTTCTGGAAGGCCTACAGGAGACAGCAAACAGAGGTATGACTGCCCACCTCCCAGCTGATGAGGAAGCTGAGCAGAAGGCACCAATCAGCAGCAGCCGGTTGGGTGGCAGCGAATAGATCCCTATCACTGCTCTCTTCGTGCACAAATGTTTCAAGTGTACCTTAAGTCTCAAGTCCCAGCTAAGGAAAACGAAAACAGTCGATCTAAAAACTGACAAGACAATATTGAGATGTTAGTTAAAACTCACACTGATTAAAAATAAAAGCGTAAGTGTTCAAGCCGAACACAGCAGTCATTATCTGTAACCACATAGGCTATATAACTCCTGGATAAACAAACAGCCACAGTATTTTCAGTAATACTTAAATAGGTTCATGCACTCACCTCCCAAGTACATTACCAGATCTTAAAGTGCCTTTGGAATCACGAAGAACTAAATGGTATTTGTTGAGTTCTACTGTTACGAATATTTCTTATACTCTGAATACCGTAATCCCACGGAAGGAATCAGAGCCTACTGTGGCCTGCCTAAGACAGAACCCTGAGAAAGAGGGCTGGATAATCAAAGAAGTCTAGGAAATGCAACTCTAAACACCCTTTGGAAGATCACAAAGGATATATATTTATATTGTGTTGTTTGTTTTTTTGATACAGGGTTTCTCTGTTTAGCCCTGGCTGTCCTGGAACTTGCCCTATAGGCCAGGTTGGCCCCAAACTCACAGAGATCCTCCTGCCTCTACCTCCTAAGTGCTGGGATTAAAGGCACTGTGCCACCACCCGGTGATCACAAGATATTTTAAGAAACTGAGTACTCTGACAAAGTCCTGCATTTGAAAAAAAAAAAAATTTGCTGAAACCAGGTTTAGGGACATGCACCTATACCAGGAAGGTAGGAAGCTATACTAGCAGGATCCCAAGTTCCAGACCACTGTGGGTAACACAGCAAAACACTGTAAGAAAGAAAGAAGACAAAGCAGGGAGGAAAGGAGGGAGGAAGGGACTCTGCTGAATTTATTGAGCCAGTATTCCTCAAACTGATTTGATCATAATACCCTTATCCATGGAATACACATAAAATATATGACAGTGTAAACCACATTCTGCTCAAGCTGAAATGTACTTCATCGTCAGTCTTTCAGCAACTGTGAGGAACTACTTTCTCCATGGAATTTGTTTAAATTCTCTCAAAGATACCTTGGATTGCTGCATTCTAAAGAATGAGCACACACATACACACACACAAGTGCTTGCATGCCAGAACATGGAGGCCGGAAGGCCACCTCTATACCTGTGTGGTGTGCGTGTGTGCCCCTGTGCCTGCAAGCCTGCACGTGGAAGCTGGAGGGCTTCCTCTATAGCTGATTACTTTGTTTTGGGGACAGGGTCTCTCACTAAACCCAGAGCTCACCCACTGGATAGCAAACTGGACAGCAAGCTCAGGGAAACTGCCTGTCTCCACCCTACCCCAGCTCCAACGCATGCCAGCTTTTATGTGGGTATTGAGGGTCCAAACTCAGCTCCTCATTCTTGCCTGACAGGCACTCTACCATCTAAGCTATCTCGAAGCTCCCAGCTCCAAGAACTTTTTGATGAACTAAATAGGCTCAAGATATCTGTTAATAAAGAAGCAAAGTACTTTTAATTTGATCTTGCTAAAGCTTTTGTTCTGTAATATGTTTTTTAGTTTCCAGAGCATATTAATTTTAAAAAGTACATTTACTTAATTAAAAAAAATACTGAACTAAAGAAAATCTGTAGTTACCTTTGCTCCATTACCCGATATGCCTAAGTTCGGTTATCTGTGACTGAGATGGGGTATCAGTCTGAGCAACTCACACACAAAATATGGGAGGGACTTTCATTTTTATTGGTGGTGCTATTGTAACTTGTAATTTGACTCTTCCTCCGTAAATGTTGATATTATTTTTAAGCCCATCTTCAGTGTTTTATAGACACAAACTGCAGTGATAGAAGTACCAATGAGTAAACAGTAAAAAATAAACTCAACCGATATTTAGCACCTATTAACATGCATGCCATGAGGCCAGCCGCTGTAAGGATGAAGGCAGGCAGACATAACACAGGCAAAGGTCTGTCAGCAGAGCACGTGGAATAGAAACTCTGAAACCCAGAGATCTGTGGGTGGCAGAAGAGTCCACTGCTGCACAGGAGGGGTTTACAAGATGCCTAATAGAACTTTTAAGACTCCCGGGCCAACACAAAAAGGCCTGTAAGAAGTAAGGTGTCTCACTGAAAGGATGATTTCTGGAATTTAATACTGGCCAATGAAAACAATTTATATTTGATTTGGGTCAGAAAAACTGTCAAAAACGTTGACAGTTGTTAAGGTTCCCCTATTCAACTTCATCCTCAGTGTCTTGTTTGTTTGTAAGCCTGTTAGGCTTAATATATAACTTCTCATTGTCATTAAAAGCAGTTTGGCCTAACAGTCTAAACTCTAGCCTTCACAGGTTTCTTTAAAGAAACAACAGGAGAGAGAACTCAACGTTTGATAATCAGAACATGATTGAATTTTCACTGAAGAGTCCTGGCAGGGCGGGGCAGGCACTCCAGCTGGAAGGCTGAGCAAGATCTTCTCTTTCCTATAGAAAAAGTACCATAACCACTGCTGGAAATTTAAGACAGTTACATAAGTCAACTACGTCCTTCAAATTTGAGAAGTTCTGCAGTACTCAGTAAGCAAGAATTATTTTTAAAAAGACAAAAAACTTAAAGCTTGCTAGTAACCTAAGGAGGGGTTTATGTTCACACACTGCAGCCAACCACCCCACAGTCGGTTTTACTACCAACGCATGAGATGCCACGCTAAAATCCCAAATGTAGGTGGCCAACTGCTGCGCTGTGCCTGGGTGAACTTTTATCTTTCCTTCAGAAAACCTTAGCCCTCGAAACTTCTGATAAAAGCTGAGGCAAAAGGCGCTGAGGTAGACACGCAGTGAAAAACAAAACAAAACAAAAAACCCTCTATGTCCCAGTCAGATTGCCTCCATAAAACATTAACTTTGCCCTACTGAATCCTTCAAAGATCACGTCTCCAGTAGGATTTTCTAATCACACAGGCTTTAAATGCCACACGTATGCTAATAAACCAGAACTTCAGATAGCATGTGCAGTGAAGCCAAACCGATGTTCCAGCTTACATTTCAACCGTCCCAAAGAAGTGGAAAAGTGAAACTTGACGCAAAGAGGGGGACAGAGGTTGGGATCAGCCAGGCAGGGGGTGAAGGATGGGGGCGGGGGTCGAACCCAAGACCCTCCCGAGACCGACAGCCCTCCTCCCTTCCTACCACAGGAGCAAAGCGCACCCCGGTTTACCGTTTCAGGGGCGTGACAGGAGGTCCCCCCCCCACCCGGGTCCCCCACCCACAGCGCTGGGAGGAAACTGACTGGCAGCGAACGCTCCGGCCCGGGAACGAACGGACGACGCGGCGGCTCCGTCATAGCCCCGCTAAGCCTCGGTCCACCGCAGCCCGCAGAGCGGGGCGGCTGGCGTCGGTCAACGGCACGGCGGCCGCCTGGAGGGCCCCGCCGGCCCCGCGTCTCCCCGGCCTGTGGGCGCTGCTCACCTTCGCGGCGCCGCCGTCGCGAGGCTGGGGCTCCGCGAGCCCGGGCGCGGTCGACCACCGCTGTCTAGACCTCGGCGCGGGGCCCGGCGCGTCCTCGTCGACCCTGTGGCTCGCCGCTCGGTTGTCGGAAGTGTGGATGCTCGGGGCGCAGCCCATCCTGGCGGCGGCGGCGGCGGCGGCGCGGACACGCTGGCGGGCAGCCGCGATCCGCTCAGCAAACGGCCCGCCCGGCGCCTCGGGGCCGCCGCGGGCGCCGTGTCATCGCGGCCTGAGCGGGCGGGCGGGCGGCGGCGAGCGCGGGTCTCGCGTCAGGAAGCGCGGCCGCCCCTTTTATCGCGCCGCGGGCGCGGCGGCGGCCGTGGGGAGGGGGCGCGGCGCGGACGCCCCTCCGAACATGCCCTTCCTGAGGCGGGAGCCGCCGCCGCCTCCCTCACATCGCCGCGCGCGCCGCGCTTCCGGGGAATGTCGGGGGAGGAGATTTGCGCCCTCGCCGCCGGGAGCCGCGAGCCCGCGCCGCGTTAGCGCCGCCGCTCCCGCCCCGTCCGACTCTCGAGGAAACCGGGACGCCCCGCCCGGCAGCGCCCGCTCCTCGGGGTGGCCGCCGAGCGCCCCTCGTCGGGAGCCCCGTCGGGGAGAGCCTGGCCCTCCGCCCCCCGCGCTCCGAGCGCCCGGCTGGAGGGCGCGGGGCGGCGGGCGGGCGCGCGCGCGCGGACGGAGCGGGCGCCTCGGCTCCCGTCGGGCCGCGCCGTCGAGGAGCGCGGAGGCGGCTGCGCGAGCCGGGGAGTTGAGCGGCCGCCGCGCCCGCTCCGCGCTCCGCGCTCCGGGCCGCGTCTTGCGGGCAGCTCGCCGCGCCCAGCCCCCAGCGGTGACCTCCAGCGGCTGCTGGCGTCAATGCAAAGCAGCTGGGGCGCCCGCCGCCCGCTCCCGGGACCGCCCGGCCGAGAGCATGCGCGGCCGCGACCGCAGGGGCGCCCGGCCAGCCTGCCCCGGGAAGGGAAGGGACTTGCTCAGGGCTCCGTAGCCATTCTGCTCCAGGGGCCACCGGGTTCGGGCGCTGTCGGGTCACTGTGTTTGAGATCTGGAGCTACCGTCCGTTAAGGGCCCGGTTGGAAGGACCTCGCTCCGAACCGGTCGCCGCACGTCCGGGGTCCGGGCGTTATTAACCGGGACAGCCTTTGCTCCGCAACCTGGCACGTCACGCCCCTGCTTGCACCCGGCGCTGCGTGACTGCGATGCTTCGAGGCCAGTTCGTGGAAGGCCGGTCTTAACCAAAGGGCGGTTGCAGTTTCGACAGCCCCAAAGACCAGAAGCGAGGGAAGGGGTGTGCGCGCCCCACGAGCGGGGATCAGGCCCCTGACGACCCTGGATAAGGTGTCCGGACCGCAGCCCTCACGCGCTCCCAGCCGGCTAGCTGTGTGCCTCCACAGGAGTCTCTTAACCTCTCTGTGGCCGGGGCTGGAGGGCGACGCCCCTGGGTGTGCGTCTGGTACCCAGAGCCAGACACTTGGGGGGCCCTCCCTCCCTTGCCCTTCCTTGCTCTCCAGGTCCACCGGGACCCCGGCGGGGCCGAAGCTTCCTTTCCCCAGTCCACACCTTTCCTACCCGCACCCGGGAGCGACCCTGAGGGGCCGAGGCTCCCGCCCGCGGACTGGCTACTGTGAAGACCCGGAGATGCGCTCCGCGGCCTGAAGTCCCTGCTGCTACGCTGAGACTCAGGTGAGTCACAGACACAGGTGCTGGGTCCCTGTGGCGGCGGCAACGTCCTTGATCATCGATCTTCGGGACCGAAGGAGGGCGCAGGGCGGCTTCCGGAGCGGATAAGGCTGGAGCGGCTTTGGAAACGGGTCCTCTTTCCTGGCCATTGGCACATGGCTCCTTGGTCAAGTTAAAGCACTCTGTCCTATGAAAGTATTACTGGCTCCAAGAAGGTGTCTTGGAAAACAGGAAAATATTTTTTTTCTTTTTGTAATGTCACCCGCTATTCCACCCAAACTGTAGTGTTTTCGACTAGCAATCTAAGAGGGTAGTTTTTTCATCAGGCAGTTGGATCCCTGGAGAAAATGCCTTCAGCCAAAGATGCGCATTCAAGTCAAAGGCTCTTCTCCCCGCCCACCAGAAGTCTGGCCTTGACGACTCTACACTGACCTTGCTGGTGAAGCTCCAGGAAGCCCCAGCCCTCCTGGCCCTCCCCTCACAGAACGGCTCTGAGCGTCCACGCTTTGTCTTGGCGATCCTTGAGCTTTAAGTCAATAGCAGGGTGGGGCTGAGGAAAGGAAGCTCTTGGGAGACCAAAGACTGCTGGTACCTTATTCTCTCTCCCTCTCCCTTTTCCTCTCTTTCTCTCTTTCTCTCTTTCTTGCCCTGCAATTTAGGAACCCACAGATTTGGAACCTGAGGCTAAGAACGACACTCAGGCAGATTGGAGCCATCTGTTTACTTCTGGATCTAGTAGAGGGAGCCCGCTTGTTCTTAAGACTTCAGTCTGGGTCACAGTGTTGGAACTGTGGACAATAATTCATCCGACCCCTCTGGCTGGAACCTGCACCTTGCAGGGCTTTAAACACAACCTGTGAACCCAGAGGTTCTGCAGGCCTCAGGGACTGCGAGTATAAAAGTGCAGCTGGGCGCGGTGGTGCACACCTGTGATCCCAGCACTCAGGAAGGCAGAGGCAGACAGCAAGCTTTGAGTTCGAGGCCAGCCTGGTCTACAAAGTGAGTCCAGGACAGCCAGGGCTACCCAGAGAAACCCTGTGGGGGGGGGGGGGGTAATTACACTGACCGAAACAACCCAAACTTTCCTGATATATGCCACCCAGAAAGTTCCCCAGGACTTCCAGGACCGATGAAGAATCCCACCGTGGGCTGGAGAGATGGCTCAGTGGTTATGAGCCAGTATGGGACTTACGGAGAACTTTGATTCCTGGCGCCCATGTCAGGGGCCTTACAGCCCCCAGTAACTCCAGCTCCAGGGGACCTGACTCCTCTTCTATCACACCCACAGACCCAGTGCTGAGAGTAGTGGTCTGTGCCCATTATCCCACCCTGAGGCAGAAAGGCTGCAGGAATTTGAGGTCAGCCCCATCTATCTTAAGTCTCTGTCTAAAATTTAAAAAAAAATGAAAAGGGATACAGAGTTGCCTTAGAGGTTAGAAGTGCTTGCAGCTCTTGGAAAGGACCTGATTTGGTTCCCACACCCCCATGCTGGCTCATAACCACCTGTAGCTCCAACGACAGGGAGTTGGAAGCCTTCGCTTGACCTCCTGAGGCCCCAGGCATGCATACACGCAGGCAGAACACTCAGACACATTTTTTAATATAAAAATTAAGTATATAAATAAGAACTGTCCCCGGAGTCTCAGGGGACTGGCGACTTCTCTGAATCCTGTAGAGTGCAGAAGTAAATGCCCTGCCCCTCCAGCAGGAGCCTCACTAGCACTGATAGATCTGCCAACATCCCCATCCATTCTTGGTAGACATGGTAGCTCTGACCCAAGAGGCTCAAACTTGCCACTGAATGTCCATTTCGGTTCTTACTCCCAGGACTAAAGCCTAATGAAGTCTCAGTGGGGCTGAGTGGAGAATGCGCTCCGGATCTCATCCCAACCTCCTTCCTGATGGCTGCAGTTTACAGATCAGCCATTCTCAGGAGACAGCACAGCCCTGGGGGCTGGGAAAGGATCTTGAGTCCCTGAGGAGCGAGAGCGGCTCTGCTGTCTAAACCCAACCCCGTTGTTCCCATGCTTCCCCTAGCGCTGACCCCACCTTACATGGCCAGCTCTCCCTCCTCGCCTTGCTTCCTTCTCCGCCCAGGAGTGCAGCAGAGTTCTCTGTGGCTCCTCCTCTCCCGTCTTTCCCCCTTGAACTCGGATGATGAAGGAGGGAGCATTCTGACAGCTTGAGAGCTGACTCCCAGCCTTGCCCTTTTCTAGTCCTTGGACTGCCAGCTTTACCCCTGTGGGCTGGTTTTCTCTGCTGTAAATCTAGGATTAAATCGATCTACCTCTCAGAGGTTAGCTGGGCTGACTGCTGTCAAATGCCTATACTAACCACGGAGTCCTCTAGCCTCAGCACCCACCTTCCTCTGATTCACTCAGCGCTCCCTCCTTCAGTCTGAGAGACCAACTGCTAACAAAATAAACCTATAGGAAGAAATGGAATCCCCCAAACAAATCTATGGATTCTACTTGATCAAGCTCCCTCCTCCCCAAACTTTCAAGGCCTTGTATTATGAGATTTTTTTATTTCATTTTTGTTTATTGTTGAGAAAGTGTCCCTCAAATGATCATAGTTTTCCAACTGTACATCCTATAAATTTATACACAAACACATTTTGAAGCAATAGTAAAACATTTGAACCAAGCAGAGGTATGTAGTGTACAGAAGAAAAAGGTGATAAAAAGAAGTTGGGTTGGGGGAAGGGGAGAAGCCAGGCACGGAGCCCTTTAATCCCAGCACTTCATATGTGGGCAGAGGCAGGCAGATCTCTGCGAGCTTGAAGCCAGCCTGAGCCACACAGTGAGTTGCAGGCCATTCAATGCTATATAGTGAAAATTTGTCTTACAAAAAGGAAAAAAAGAAAGGCTCTTCCCTTTTCTGAGGATAACTATTAACAGTTTTGACTGCTTCTAGACCCATTTCAATGTTGAACATGTTACACATGTATGTTGTATATGTAGCACACATCTATTACAATATTGCAAAAGAAAGCTACAGTGGACTTCATTGAAAACACTTTGTGAGGGGCTGGAGAGATGACTCAGAGGTTAAGAGCACTGGGTGCTCTTCCAGAGGTCCTGAGTTCAATTCCCAGCTCACAACCATCTATAATGAGCTCTGGTTCCCTCTTCTGGCATGCAGATGTACATGCAGGCAGAATACTGAAAACATAGTAAATAAATAAATAAATCTTAAAAAGAAAGAAAACACTTTGTGAGATTAAATCTGTGCCCTGCTCCTCTGCTCCAGAAGGGGTGAAGAAAACTGAAATCAGAGTCATTCAGCCATGGCTGCCGCTGAGAGAGGACTAGGAGACATGCTATGCTCCCTGCCAGCCCCAGAATCAAGCCCTTCTTGAGCCATCTCCTCAGATTCCTCAGATTCATTGTTATTTCTCCTCCCCTGGTCTTTTATTCCCTGGCTATCCCAGCCTCTGTCAGATAAGAGAGGAATGGGTGACCTTCAAACAGAAACCACAAGAAGGGAAGAGCGCCCTCTGGAGGCCAGAATGGCGGAGGTAAGACCCCAGAAGTTCTACCTCCAAGGACTTCCTCTGTGTACCTGCTGTTCTGCTTCCTTGGCTTGTTCTCGTCACTCACCTGCGACCCTTCCGCGTAGACTCAACGGACTTCTTGAGTCTCTGTCTCCATTGCTCACACACATCTTGTGCTCCGCGATTCCAGTTGCCTTTTCTGTAAGACCAGGGACTGCACCCCTCCTTGATCTACTGCATAAAAAGCAACATTCTTAATAACATTGTCCCGGGAAACAAACGCTTAGGAGACCAAGGGCTCGCTCTAAACACAGGAAGAGCAAGGGGAGCACATTACCCAGGACCAGAAGCTGCCAAAACTTGCTCACCCTTTTGATAACCTTGACTGGCCATCAGACACTGTCTGTTAGGCCCCAGGGATCCCTAGCCTCCAGCTGTTCAGCCCTAGGCCTAATGATTGCCACCCCAGCTCAGAAGCACTTGACCCAAGTTCTGTTTCATTTGTTTATTTGCTGCTGCTGCTGCTGTTTGAGACAAGGCCTCTTGTAGCCCAGGCTGGCCTCAAACTTGATATGTAGTCAAGAATGACCCTGCATTCATTCCTGATTCTTCTACTTCTACCCCCCAAATGCTGAGATTGCAGGCTGTACCACCATGCCCGGCTTCCTTGCCTCAAGTTTCTAACTTGTGGTGTTACACGGGGTATCTGTCCCTATTCCTAGACCGGGTATAGTCACAGGTACTTTGCAGGACTCCTTCTTGATTCACTGTCCCCATATCCGTGTATTAGTTACTTGTATTACTGCTGTGGCGAAGTACCTATGTGACAGCCGATCCCGGCTGTAAAATGTAGAGATAATCTTCACTCCTATTGTATTAAGGCATGTCTCTGTATATTCACTTGTTAATTGCTGAACCAGCACTGAGCTAAATGCTAACAGATTCTGGTATTGCCACCGCTATTGAGGAGTCTCCTGTCTCGATGCTGTATAAAAATCACTCCCCGATTATCTCTGGTTGGTTAATAGAGAGCCCACAAGGAAGCCGCCCACATTCAGTCTTCCCACCTCAGTTAACCCTCTGGAATCATTCACACACAGGCCCAGAAATTGTCTCCCAGACTGATTCTAACTCCTTCCAGTCGACCAAATCAACCATCACAACCTCTACATTTTCTTTCACTCTTCTAAAGAACAAAACAAAACGTGTGTGTGTGTGTGTGTGTGTGTGTGTGTGTGTGTGCAGCTACACCAACAGATGAGTATGTATGTGGAGGTCAGAGGTAAATGTTGGGTATCTTCCACAATCACTTTACCTTACTTTTTGAGTTGGGTCTCTGTCTGTGAACCTGGAGCTTACTGATTGGCTAGACGAGCTAGGGAGCAACTCCCAGGGATCCCCCTGTCTCTGCCTCCCCAGCCCTAGAATCTGATGAGTGCAGGGTAGGGGGATGGGGATAGAAACACAGGTCCTCATGATTGCACGGCAAGCACTTTACTGAGCCATCTCCTTGGCCCTTTTTTGAGATCTGTCTGTGTAGCCCCAAGCTAGGTTGGAACTTTTCAACTTTCTGCCTCACCCTCTTGTGTCCTAGGATCATGGGTGTGCATCTCCTTACCCGACTGAAAATTCCTAATAGTTATGGAGCAAAGGCTCCGGGGTTAGGCTGACCACCAGCAGTGGTCACTTGCCCGGCCACTATCATCACCATAACTGTCAACATCAACACCACCATCACCATCACCACCACCGCCACCCTACACCCCAGTGGCAGTGGCACATCATCATCGCCACGGTCACCAATAAATGCATCATCATCACTCTGATCAGTGGCATTCCTCCCAATGTCACAGCTTTTGCAGTAAGTCCCGAGGCCCCTTCGCACCAGGACAGACGGGTCTAGACGGGACTCCCACGGGTCTTTTTTTAGGACCCCTTTAACTTTCTCCAAAGCTCTCACACGAGAAGAGCCCTGCTTCCTGTCTCATGACTGAGAAAACACGAAATGACAAAAGCTCCCATGAACTGAAGTGCACCTTTGAATGACCTCATTCATTGTGTTACTCACAGACTAACAGATTCCTCAAGGACTGTCCCCAGCCTGGGGCCACTTCCTTCAGAAAACTGCCTTACTTGGGAGTACCTCCTCCTAGTTCTGACGCCAGAGAGACCTTGCTGGGCTCACAAGGCCTCCCATGGTCTGACTGTGTCGCTGCCTACCTCTATCTGCATGTGGTCACTTAAGCCATGCTTCCTTCCCTCCATTCCCTTCCTCTCTCCCTTCTTTCCCCCCCCCCTCCTTCTGATGAGGGTTCACTATGCTTCCCAGGCAGGACTGGAATCCTTGGACCCAGTGATCTCCAATCTCGGCCTCTGAAGCAGCTGTGACTACAGACATGCGTCATCCCACACAGGGCCGTGCTTTCCTCTGGTAGACATACTCGCAGCTCCTCCTTCAGATCCTTCCTCCTGCTTCACTGTCTTTATAATTTTGCTCACCTCTTCCTGGGATAGGCTGGATGTTCTGGTTATACCTATCTTTGTTTTGTGAACCTACCTAAGACATATCTACATTGGTTGGCTAAACAGACTATACCTGGGCAGGGCAGAGTAGGGTAGGCATGGCTAAAGTTCTGGAGCTTTGGAGGACAGAGAGAATCATGGGAAACAGATAAGAAAGGAAGAGGAGGAGGATGGGCTAGCCTGGAGAAGAAATCACATAGGGCCTGGAGAAAGGACTCAATAATGGTGTGAAAAGGCCCAGATGAAGAATAAAAGCAAGTATTTGTAAGATTATGGAAGGAAGATAGCATGGTTAAGGAGGATGGCATTGGATGGGGGCTGGGAATGGATGGTGAGGTTACTGAGACAGCCAGCATAGGCAAGAAGATCTGCCTGGCCCAAGGTAAGTAAGGCAATTGTAAAATCTAACAGGTGTCTGTGTCTTATTATTTGTGATAGCGGGTTAAACAATACTGCCGTGATAATCTTAGGGCTAATAATAAATGTTATATAGGCAACACTCTTTTTCTTTTTTCTTTTTTAATTTACTACAACAGCCCAGGATTGGACTTAGGACAGTAGTGATACCAGCTACCTTTCTCTTAATTTTCTCTCTGTTTTTGTCTCTGTCTCTCTCCCTCACTATATCTCTGTTTCCCCCCCCCCCCTCTCTCTCTCTGTGCATGTGTGTGTGTGTGTGTGTATAAGACAGAGGGGGCAAACCACAAAATGTGTGTAGATCAAAGGACAACTTACAAAAATCAGTTCTCTCCTTCCATGTGGAACCTAGGGATTAAACTCAGGTAGTCAGACTGGACCACAAGTGCCTTTGCCATCTTCTGGTCTGACACCTGCTATCTTGATGGCACCAGACTCCCTGCCATGCTTGTCCCATGTCCACAAGTTAGCTCATTCCGTTCTCACAGCCCTGTGACAAAATTACTGTAATTTCTCCTCTCCTCCATCCCATCACCACATTTACACAGAGAAGCACACTGAAGTTTTTAAAATATAGGATACAGGTCTTCGGTAAGATCTAACACGACCCATCCTTTCCAAGGACCCATCCATCCCTGCTCTCCTGTGGTGATGATTGAACCCACGGCTTTCTGCATGCTAGGCAAGCACTCCACCACTGACACACCTGCCCTCTTTTCACCACCTTCAATTTTAATTTTAAAAGTCTCACTAAGTTGCCAAGCCTGGCCTTGAACTTGTGATCCTCCTCCCTCAGCCTCCCAAGTATCTAGGATTATAGGCCTGCACCGCCAGACCCAGCTACATGTTTTACAAATAAAAGGATGCTTCCTGAGCACAGTAAGGCTATCCGTTTCCCAATAAGAGCTTCAGGGTGTTTAAGGCAGAAGCCTGAACATACTCCCCAGGGCTGGCTCACCAGGTATACTTCTGAAGTGTCCTAACACTGAAACCTCTACCTAACAGCATCAGAAACAAACAACACAACAGGCATCTCCGCCACCATCTTGCATCGTCTTCATGTTCTGAGACATAGCTGAGGCACTAGGTTATACTTGTGGACACCTCACACTTTGCTTATCATCATAGCAGACAGCACAGCTTCATAAGCAAGGGTCTAAAAAATCAATTCAGATGTTACTAAGAAGAACTATTTCTCTAGGTTGAAAGTAAAATTATATTGTTATGTATTTTAAAAGAATTAGAAAATGTGATGATGAAAATCACAGTAAGCGCTAGGCCTGTTGATTCATGCCTGTAATCTCAGCACTTGAAGAAAAGGCAGGAGGATCTCAAGTTTGAGGCCAGTCTGGGCTGCAGATAAAGAGCCTTTCTCCAACAGAGAGAGAGAGAGAGAAGCAGTGCGTACCAGGTACTGAGTACACTCTTACATGAAGACCCAGATTCCCTAGACCTCATGAGGCAGCATCTCATTGACCAGGCCTCTGTCTTGAACAAAGCTTCAGCTGCTTATTTGGGGGCATGTGAGAAGTGGTGAAACCATCTATCACTGGCCCCCTCAGCCCCTGGTGGCCTGTACCAGGCTGGCGATGAGGCCCCAAGTACTGACTCCTGGTACTGGGTAAGTCGTTTGCAGTCATGAGGGTTGGGGGGACTGAGCTCCTTAGGAGTCCAGGTATATGCATGGAAAGCACTTTCACAGGGTGGCTGACAGCAAATGAATCGATATTCAAGTCTTAACACTGACCGTCTTGTGTGTGTCAGGAAAACCCATGGTCCCAGGCAACCCAAGTTGGCTGGCCACCTGGGGCCCCTTCACAACCATTCCCCTCTCACAACACACACACACACACACACACGCATAGACACAGACACAGAGAGTCCCCCATCTTTACCTTGTACAGGAAGCCCTGTGTTTTACAAAGTTTGCAACTAGGCAACGAACCCTCCCAGTTCTGTCCACACAATACACCTTTTCCTGGGGACCCAGATTCATACCCACACCACAGTAGGAGAGGGGTATCCACACTCCTGCCACATCAGACACTTGCTTCTTCCTACTCCTTCCTTCCGCAGTTGCATCAGAGAGCTGAAACCTAGAGTCGCTACTAAACAGAAACACCCCCTGTAGTTCCCTTCTAGTGTTCTATAAGACAATAGAGAAAATGCTGTCCTCCCATCCCTGAGCAGGAAACGGCATCAGAGGAGTCACACAGCAGATGGCAAAAGCAAGTTACCATCTCTAATATTTCTGACACCAAAGCCTAGCGTACAAGAGCCCTGTACAAGGACTTCTGTAAAAATAAACCCTGGAATAATGAGCTAAACATGGGCAACTGAGGGTTCAAACATCACTGAGGCTTGAGAAGCAAAAAGCGCAATATGATATGCCCCAGAGCAACTGTGGGCTGCTCCGTTCCCAGGATAAATGCAAGGCAGCATGCTGCTGACCAAAAGTATGTGGGGCTTTTGAAATGTCAGCCACAATGATCATGAATCACTCTTTTTAAAGCTCTTAATCTAAAGCAACCTCCTTTCCCTCCTGGCTCTCTTCCTGATTTATCAACTCTTCCTTCTCCACGTCCTGGGACTCAAGCCTACCAGGTCTCATGGGAACTCTGTCACATCTCTGGGAACACGTGCCCTGTGTATGATCTCCAAGCCTGCTTTATAAGGCATGGAAAGCTAATCATCAAATGACAGTACAGCTAAAAAGTCAAGTCGCCTGAAGGGCCTAGTTAGGAGGGTCCTAGATTCATCCGTTCGCACACACAGATGTCTCACAGAGAGACTGTTACACGAGGGCACCAGGCCCCACACGCGGTCACAGGGCAGCTGAAGAGCACCAGCCTCCTGGCAGTGCAGAATGTGGTGGGGGAGGCAGATACCTAATATCTCGAGGGCTCTCAATGTCCTGTCATGGGATGAGCTCCAACTATGTGTCCCAAAAGGAAAGGACTTCATCTTGGACAGGCAGAGACTGACAGGGTGAGACACGAGAAACAGCATTTTCTTCCCACACCCCCACTCTTTCCTAAAACTGTATATAGCTTTCCTTTGGGAAGCCACAGTTACCTCCAGTATCCATTCAAGTTCTTTTAGTAGAATATTTAGTGCTTGCCACTTCCCTGACCGCAGCAATTGGGTAAGATGGGCACATGAACCAATCCAGAGTCAACAAGTATGATGTCATTATTTGAGTTCCTGAGCAAGCCATACCTGAAGCCAGAGCTGTGCTTTGATTTTTCAGCTTCAATAACCAGTCACTTCTGGCTTGCTGACATCCCTTTGGGTCTGGGTTTTGATCTACTACAACCCAAAATATCTGTGCTAGAAGGGTGAGTCATGTAATGATATATATGGATGTGGATGAATGAAAGAACATCCCAGCCTATCCCAGGAAGAGGTGAGCAAAATTATAAAGACAGTGAAGCAGGAGGAAGGATCTGAAGGAGGAGCTGCGAGTATGTCTACCAGAGGAAAGCACGGCCCTGTGTGGGATGACGCATGTCTGTAGTCACAGCTGCTTCAGAGGCCGAGATTGGAGATCACTGGGTCCAAGGATTCCAGTCCTGCCTGGGAAGCATAGTGAACCCTCATCAGAAGGAGGGGGGGGGGAAAGAAGGGAGAGAGGAAGGGAATGGAGGGAAGGAAGCATGGCTTAAGTGACCACATGCAGATAGAGGTAGGCAGCGACACAGTCAGACCATGGGAGGCCTTGTGAGCCCAGCAAGGTCTCTCTGGCGTCAGAACTAGGAGGAGGTACTCCCAAGTAAGGCAGTTTTCTGAAGGAAGTGGCCCCAGGCTGGGGACAGTCCTTGAGGAATCTGTTAGTCTGTGAGTAACACAATGAATGAGGTCATTCAAAGGTGCACTTCAGTTCATGGGAGCTTTTGTCATTTCGTGTTTTCTCAGTCATGAGACAGGAAGCAGGGCTCTTCTCGTGTGAGAGCTTTGGAGAAAGTTAAAGGGGTCCTAAAAAAAGACCCGTGGGAGTCCCGTCTAGACCCGTCTGTCCTGGTGCGAAGGGGCCTCGGGACTTACTGCAAAAGCTGTGACATTGGGAGGAATGCCACTGATCAGAGTGATGATGATGCATTTATTGGTGACCGTGGCGATGATGATGTGCCACTGCCACTGGGGTGTAGGGTGGCGGTGGTGGTGATGGTGATGGTGGTGTTGATGTTGACAGTTATGGTGATGATAGTGGCCGGGCAAGTGACCACTGCTGGTGGTCAGCCTAACCCCGGAGCCTTTGCTCCATAACTATTAGGAATTTTCAGTCGGGTAAGGAGATGCACACCCATGATCCTAGGACACAAGAGGGTGAGGCAGAAAGTTGAAAAGTTCCAACCTAGCTTGGGGCTACACAGACAGATCTCAAAAAAGGGCCAAGGAGATGGCTCAGTAAAGTGCTTGCCGTGCAATCATGAGGACCTGTGTTTCTATCCCCATCCCCCTACCCTGCACTCATCAGATTCTAGGGCTGGGGAGGCAGAGACAGGGGGATCCCTGGGAGTTGCTCCCTAGCTCGTCTAGCCAATCAGTAAGCTCCAGGTTCACAGACAGAGACCCAACTCAAAAAGTAAGGTAAAGTGATTGTGGAAGATACCCAACATTTACCTCTGACCTCCACATACATACTCATCTGTTGGTGTAGCTGCACACACACACACACACACACACACACACACACACACGTTTTGTTTTGTTCTTTAGAAGAGTGAAAGAAAATGTAGAGGTTGTGATGGTTGATTTGGTCGACTGGAAGGAGTTAGAATCAGTCTGGGAGACAATTTCTGGGCCTGTGTGTGAATGATTCCAGAGGGTTAACTGAGGTGGGAAGACTGAATGTGGGCGGCTTCCTTGTGGGCTCTCTATTAACCAACCAGAGATAATCGGGGAGTGATTTTTATACAGCATCGAGACAGGAGACTCCTCAATAGCGGTGGCAATACCAGAATCTGTTAGCATTTAGCTCAGTGCTGGTTCAGCAATTAACAAGTGAATATACAGAGACATGCCTTAATACAATAGGAGTGAAGATTATCTCTACATTTTACAGCCGGGATCGGCTGTCACATAGGTACTTCGCCACAGCAGTAATACAAGTAACTAATACACGGATATGGGGACAGTGAATCAAGAAGGAGTCCTGCAAAGTACCTGTGACTATACCCGGTCTAGGAATAGGGACAGATACCCCGTGTAACACCACAAGTTAGAAACTTGAGGCAAGGAAGCCGGGCATGGTGGTACAGCCTGCAATCTCAGCATTTGGGGGGTAGAAGTAGAAGAATCAGGAATGAATGCAGGGTCATTCTTGACTACATATCAAGTTTGAGGCCAGCCTGGGCTACAAGAGGCCTTGTCTCAAACAGCAGCAGCAGCAGCAAATAAACAAATGAAACAGAACTTGGGTCAAGTGCTTCTGAGCTGGGGTGGCAATCATTAGGCCTAGGGCTGAACAGCTGGAGGCTAGGGATCCCTGGGGCCTAACAGACAGTGTCTGATGGCCAGTCAAGGTTATCAAAAGGGTGAGCAAGTTTTGGCAGCTTCTGGTCCTGGGTAATGTGCTCCCCTTGCTCTTCCTGTGTTTAGAGCGAGCCCTTGGTCTCCTAAGCGTTTGTTTCCCGGGACAATGTTATTAAGAATGTTGCTTTTTATGCAGTAGATCAAGGAGGGGTGCAGTCCCTGGTCTTACAGAAAAGGCAACTGGAATCGCGGAGCACAAGATGTGTGTGAGCAATGGAGACAGAGACTCAAGAAGTCCGTTGAGTCTACGCGGAAGGGTCGCAGGTGAGTGACGAGAACAAGCCAAGGAAGCAGAACAGCAGGTACACAGAGGAAGTCCTTGGAGGTAGAACTTCTGGGGTCTTACCTCCGCCATTCTGGCCTCCAGAGGGCGCTCTTCCCTTCTTGTGGTTTCTGTTTGAAGGTCACCCATTCCTCTCTTATCTGACAGAGGCTGGGATAGCCAGGGAATAAAAGACCAGGGGAGGAGAAATAACAATGAATCTGAGGAATCTGAGGAGATGGCTCAAGAAGGGCTTGATTCTGGGGCTGGCAGGGAGCATAGCATGTCTCCTAGTCCTCTCTCAGCGGCAGCCATGGCTGAATGACTCTGATTTCAGTTTTCTTCACCCCTTCTGGAGCAGAGGAGCAGGGCACAGATTTAATCTCACAAAGTGTTTTCTTTCTTTTTAAGATTTATTTATTTATTTACTATGTTTTCAGTATTCTGCCTGCATGTACATCTGCATGCCAGAAGAGGGAACCAGAGCTCATTATAGATGGTTGTGAGCTGGGAATTGAACTCAGGACCTCTGGAAGAGCACCCAGTGCTCTTAACCTCTGAGTCATCTCTCCAGCCCCTCACAAAGTGTTTTCAATGAAGTCCACTGTAGCTTTCTTTTGCAATATTGTAATAGATGTGTGCTACATATACAACATACATGTGTAACATGTTCAACATTGAAATGGGTCTAGAAGCAGTCAAAACTGTTAATAGTTATCCTCAGAAAAGGGAAGAGCCTTTCTTTTTTTCCTTTTTGTAAGACAAATTTTCACTATATAGCATTGAATGGCCTGCAACTCACTGTGTGGCTCAGGCTGGCTTCAAGCTCGCAGAGATCTGCCTGCCTCTGCCCACATATGAAGTGCTGGGATTAAAGGGCTCCGTGCCTGGCTTCTCCCCTTCCCCCAACCCAACTTCTTTTTATCACCTTTTTCTTCTGTACACTACATACCTCTGCTTGGTTCAAATGTTTTACTATTGCTTCAAAATGTGTTTGTGTATAAATTTATAGGATGTACAGTTGGAAAACTATGATCATTTGAGGGACACTTTCTCAACAATAAACAAAAATGAAATAAAAAAATCTCATAATACAAGGCCTTGAAAGTTTGGGGAGGAGGGAGCTTGATCAAGTAGAATCCATAGATTTGTTTGGGGGATTCCATTTCTTCCTATAGGTTTATTTTGTTAGCAGTTGGTCTCTCAGACTGAAGGAGGGAGCGCTGAGTGAATCAGAGGAAGGTGGGTGCTGAGGCTAGAGGACTCCGTGGTTAGTATAGGCATTTGACAGCAGTCAGCCCAGCTAACCTCTGAGAGGTAGATCGATTTAATCCTAGATTTACAGCAGAGAAAACCAGCCCACAGGGGTAAAGCTGGCAGTCCAAGGACTAGAAAAGGGCAAGGCTGGGAGTCAGCTCTCAAGCTGTCAGAATGCTCCCTCCTTCATCATCCGAGTTCAAGGGGGAAAGACGGGAGAGGAGGAGCCACAGAGAACTCTGCTGCACTCCTGGGCGGAGAAGGAAGCAAGGCGAGGAGGGAGAGCTGGCCATGTAAGGTGGGGTCAGCGCTAGGGGAAGCATGGGAACAACGGGGTTGGGTTTAGACAGCAGAGCCGCTCTCGCTCCTCAGGGACTCAAGATCCTTTCCCAGCCCCCAGGGCTGTGCTGTCTCCTGAGAATGGCTGATCTGTAAACTGCAGCCATCAGGAAGGAGGTTGGGATGAGATCCGGAGCGCATTCTCCACTCAGCCCCACTGAGACTTCATTAGGCTTTAGTCCTGGGAGTAAGAACCGAAATGGACATTCAGTGGCAAGTTTGAGCCTCTTGGGTCAGAGCTACCATGTCTACCAAGAATGGATGGGGATGTTGGCAGATCTATCAGTGCTAGTGAGGCTCCTGCTGGAGGGGCAGGGCATTTACTTCTGCACTCTACAGGATTCAGAGAAGTCGCCAGTCCCCTGAGACTCCGGGGACAGTTCTTATTTATATACTTAATTTTTATATTAAAAAATGTGTCTGAGTGTTCTGCCTGCGTGTATGCATGCCTGGGGCCTCAGGAGGTCAAGCGAAGGCTTCCAACTCCCTGTCGTTGGAGCTACAGGTGGTTATGAGCCAGCATGGGGGTGTGGGAACCAAATCAGGTCCTTTCCAAGAGCTGCAAGCACTTCTAACCTCTAAGGCAACTCTGTATCCCTTTTCATTTTTTTTTAAATTTTAGACAGAGACTTAAGATAGATGGGGCTGACCTCAAATTCCTGCAGCCTTTCTGCCTCAGGGTGGGATAATGGGCACAGACCACTACTCTCAGCACTGGGTCTGTGGGTGTGATAGAAGAGGAGTCAGGTCCCCTGGAGCTGGAGTTACTGGGGGCTGTAAGGCCCCTGACATGGGCGCCAGGAATCAAAGTTCTCCGTAAGTCCCATACTGGCTCATAACCACTGAGCCATCTCTCCAGCCCACGGTGGGATTCTTCATCGGTCCTGGAAGTCCTGGGGAACTTTCTGGGTGGCATATATCAGGAAAGTTTGGGTTGTTTCGGTCAGTGTAATTACCCCCCCCCCCCCCACAGGGTTTCTCTGGGTAGCCCTGGCTGTCCTGGACTCACTTTGTAGACCAGGCTGGCCTCGAACTCAAAGCTTGCTGTCTGCCTCTGCCTTCCTGAGTGCTGGGATCACAGGTGTGCACCACCGCGCCCAGCTGCACTTTTATACTCGCAGTCCCTGAGGCCTGCAGAACCTCTGGGTTCACAGGTTGTGTTTAAAGCCCTGCAAGGTGCAGGTTCCAGCCAGAGGGGTCGGATGAATTATTGTCCACAGTTCCAACACTGTGACCCAGACTGAAGTCTTAAGAACAAGCGGGCTCCCTCTACTAGATCCAGAAGTAAACAGATGGCTCCAATCTGCCTGAGTGTCGTTCTTAGCCTCAGGTTCCAAATCTGTGGGTTCCTAAATTGCAGGGCAAGAAAGAGAGAAAGAGAGAAAGAGAGGAAAAGGGAGAGGGAGAGAGAATAAGGTACCAGCAGTCTTTGGTCTCCCAAGAGCTTCCTTTCCTCAGCCCCACCCTGCTATTGACTTAAAGCTCAAGGATCGCCAAGACAAAGCGTGGACGCTCAGAGCCGTTCTGTGAGGGGAGGGCCAGGAGGGCTGGGGCTTCCTGGAGCTTCACCAGCAAGGTCAGTGTAGAGTCGTCAAGGCCAGACTTCTGGTGGGCGGGGAGAAGAGCCTTTGACTTGAATGCGCATCTTTGGCTGAAGGCATTTTCTCCAGGGATCCAACTGCCTGATGAAAAAACTACCCTCTTAGATTGCTAGTCGAAAACACTACAGTTTGGGTGGAATAGCGGGTGACATTACAAAAAGAAAAAAAATATTTTCCTGTTTTCCAAGACACCTTCTTGGAGCCAGTAATACTTTCATAGGACAGAGTGCTTTAACTTGACCAAGGAGCCATGTGCCAATGGCCAGGAAAGAGGACCCGTTTCCAAAGCCGCTCCAGCCTTATCCGCTCCGGAAGCCGCCCTGCGCCCTCCTTCGGTCCCGAAGATCGATGATCAAGGACGTTGCCGCCGCCACAGGGACCCAGCACCTGTGTCTGTGACTCACCTGAGTCTCAGCGTAGCAGCAGGGACTTCAGGCCGCGGAGCGCATCTCCGGGTCTTCACAGTAGCCAGTCCGCGGGCGGGAGCCTCGGCCCCTCAGGGTCGCTCCCGGGTGCGGGTAGGAAAGGTGTGGACTGGGGAAAGGAAGCTTCGGCCCCGCCGGGGTCCCGGTGGACCTGGAGAGCAAGGAAGGGCAAGGGAGGGAGGGCCCCCCAAGTGTCTGGCTCTGGGTACCAGACGCACACCCAGGGGCGTCGCCCTCCAGCCCCGGCCACAGAGAGGTTAAGAGACTCCTGTGGAGGCACACAGCTAGCCGGCTGGGAGCGCGTGAGGGCTGCGGTCCGGACACCTTATCCAGGGTCGTCAGGGGCCTGATCCCCGCTCGTGGGGCGCGCACACCCCTTCCCTCGCTTCTGGTCTTTGGGGCTGTCGAAACTGCAACCGCCCTTTGGTTAAGACCGGCCTTCCACGAACTGGCCTCGAAGCATCGCAGTCACGCAGCGCCGGGTGCAAGCAGGGGCGTGACGTGCCAGGTTGCGGAGCAAAGGCTGTCCCGGTTAATAACGCCCGGACCCCGGACGTGCGGCGACCGGTTCGGAGCGAGGTCCTTCCAACCGGGCCCTTAACGGACGGTAGCTCCAGATCTCAAACACAGTGACCCGACAGCGCCCGAACCCGGTGGCCCCTGGAGCAGAATGGCTACGGAGCCCTGAGCAAGTCCCTTCCCTTCCCGGGGCAGGCTGGCCGGGCGCCCCTGCGGTCGCGGCCGCGCATGCTCTCGGCCGGGCGGTCCCGGGAGCGGGCGGCGGGCGCCCCAGCTGCTTTGCATTGACGCCAGCAGCCGCTGGAGGTCACCGCTGGGGGCTGGGCGCGGCGAGCTGCCCGCAAGACGCGGCCCGGAGCGCGGAGCGCGGAGCGGGCGCGGCGGCCGCTCAACTCCCCGGCTCGCGCAGCCGCCTCCGCGCTCCTCGACGGCGCGGCCCGACGGGAGCCGAGGCGCCCGCTCCGTCCGCGCGCGCGCGCCCGCCCGCCGCCCCGCGCCCTCCAGCCGGGCGCTCGGAGCGCGGGGGGCGGAGGGCCAGGCTCTCCCCGACGGGGCTCCCGACGAGGGGCGCTCGGCGGCCACCCCGAGGAGCGGGCGCTGCCGGGCGGGGCGTCCCGGTTTCCTCGAGAGTCGGACGGGGCGGGAGCGGCGGCGCTAACGCGGCGCGGGCTCGCGGCTCCCGGCGGCGAGGGCGCAAATCTCCTCCCCCGACATTCCCCGGAAGCGCGGCGCGCGCGGCGATGTGAGGGAGGCGGCGGCGGCTCCCGCCTCAGGAAGGGCATGTTCGGAGGGGCGTCCGCGCCGCGCCCCCTCCCCACGGCCGCCGCCGCGCCCGCGGCGCGATAAAAGGGGCGGCCGCGCTTCCTGACGCGAGACCCGCGCTCGCCGCCGCCCGCCCGCCCGCTCAGGCCGCGATGACACGGCGCCCGCGGCGGCCCCGAGGCGCCGGGCGGGCCGTTTGCTGAGCGGATCGCGGCTGCCCGCCAGCGTGTCCGCGCCGCCGCCGCCGCCGCCGCCAGGATGGGCTGCGCCCCGAGCATCCACACTTCCGACAACCGAGCGGCGAGCCACAGGGTCGACGAGGACGCGCCGGGCCCCGCGCCGAGGTCTAGACAGCGGTGGTCGACCGCGCCCGGGCTCGCGGAGCCCCAGCCTCGCGACGGCGGCGCCGCGAAGGTGAGCAGCGCCCACAGGCCGGGGAGACGCGGGGCCGGCGGGGCCCTCCAGGCGGCCGCCGTGCCGTTGACCGACGCCAGCCGCCCCGCTCTGCGGGCTGCGGTGGACCGAGGCTTAGCGGGGCTATGACGGAGCCGCCGCGTCGTCCGTTCGTTCCCGGGCCGGAGCGTTCGCTGCCAGTCAGTTTCCTCCCAGCGCTGTGGGTGGGGGACCCGGGTGGGGGGGGGACCTCCTGTCACGCCCCTGAAACGGTAAACCGGGGTGCGCTTTGCTCCTGTGGTAGGAAGGGAGGAGGGCTGTCGGTCTCGGGAGGGTCTTGGGTTCGACCCCCGCCCCCATCCTTCACCCCCTGCCTGGCTGATCCCAACCTCTGTCCCCCTCTTTGCGTCAAGTTTCACTTTTCCACTTCTTTGGGACGGTTGAAATGTAAGCTGGAACATCGGTTTGGCTTCACTGCACATGCTATCTGAAGTTCTGGTTTATTAGCATACGTGTGGCATTTAAAGCCTGTGTGATTAGAAAATCCTACTGGAGACGTGATCTTTGAAGGATTCAGTAGGGCAAAGTTAATGTTTTATGGAGGCAATCTGACTGGGACATAGAGGGTTTTTTGTTTTGTTTTGTTTTTCACTGCGTGTCTACCTCAGCGCCTTTTGCCTCAGCTTTTATCAGAAGTTTCGAGGGCTAAGGTTTTCTGAAGGAAAGATAAAAGTTCACCCAGGCACAGCGCAGCAGTTGGCCACCTACATTTGGGATTTTAGCGTGGCATCTCATGCGTTGGTAGTAAAACCGACTGTGGGGTGGTTGGCTGCAGTGTGTGAACATAAACCCCTCCTTAGGTTACTAGCAAGCTTTAAGTTTTTTGTCTTTTTAAAAATAATTCTTGCTTACTGAGTACTGCAGAACTTCTCAAATTTGAAGGACGTAGTTGACTTATGTAACTGTCTTAAATTTCCAGCAGTGGTTATGGTACTTTTTCTATAGGAAAGAGAAGATCTTGCTCAGCCTTCCAGCTGGAGTGCCTGCCCCGCCCTGCCAGGACTCTTCAGTGAAAATTCAATCATGTTCTGATTATCAAACGTTGAGTTCTCTCTCCTGTTGTTTCTTTAAAGAAACCTGTGAAGGCTAGAGTTTAGACTGTTAGGCCAAACTGCTTTTAATGACAATGAGAAGTTATATATTAAGCCTAACAGGCTTACAAACAAACAAGACACTGAGGATGAAGTTGAATAGGGGAACCTTAACAACTGTCAACGTTTTTGACAGTTTTTCTGACCCAAATCAAATATAAATTGTTTTCATTGGCCAGTATTAAATTCCAGAAATCATCCTTTCAGTGAGACACCTTACTTCTTACAGGCCTTTTTGTGTTGGCCCGGGAGTCTTAAAAGTTCTATTAGGCATCTTGTAAACCCCTCCTGTGCAGCAGTGGACTCTTCTGCCACCCACAGATCTCTGGGTTTCAGAGTTTCTATTCCACGTGCTCTGCTGACAGACCTTTGCCTGTGTTATGTCTGCCTGCCTTCATCCTTACAGCGGCTGGCCTCATGGCATGCATGTTAATAGGTGCTAAATATCGGTTGAGTTTATTTTTTACTGTTTACTCATTGGTACTTCTATCACTGCAGTTTGTGTCTATAAAACACTGAAGATGGGCTTAAAAATAATATCAACATTTACGGAGGAAGAGTCAAATTACAAGTTACAATAGCACCACCAATAAAAATGAAAGTCCCTCCCATATTTTGTGTGTGAGTTGCTCAGACTGATACCCCATCTCAGTCACAGATAACCGAACTTAGGCATATCGGGTAATGGAGCAAAGGTAACTACAGATTTTCTTTAGTTCAGTATTTTTTTTAATTAAGTAAATGTACTTTTTAAAATTAATATGCTCTGGAAACTAAAAAACATATTACAGAACAAAAGCTTTAGCAAGATCAAATTAAAAGTACTTTGCTTCTTTATTAACAGATATCTTGAGCCTATTTAGTTCATCAAAAAGTTCTTGGAGCTGGGAGCTTCGAGATAGCTTAGATGGTAGAGTGCCTGTCAGGCAAGAATGAGGAGCTGAGTTTGGACCCTCAATACCCACATAAAAGCTGGCATGCGTTGGAGCTGGGGTAGGGTGGAGACAGGCAGTTTCCCTGAGCTTGCTGTCCAGTTTGCTATCCAGTGGGTGAGCTCTGGGTTTAGTGAGAGACCCTGTCCCCAAAACAAAGTAATCAGCTATAGAGGAAGCCCTCCAGCTTCCACGTGCAGGCTTGCAGGCACAGGGGCACACACGCACACCACACAGGTATAGAGGTGGCCTTCCGGCCTCCATGTTCTGGCATGCAAGCACTTGTGTGTGTGTATGTGTGTGCTCATTCTTTAGAATGCAGCAATCCAAGGTATCTTTGAGAGAATTTAAACAAATTCCATGGAGAAAGTAGTTCCTCACAGTTGCTGAAAGACTGACGATGAAGTACATTTCAGCTTGAGCAGAATGTGGTTTACACTGTCATATATTTTATGTGTATTCCATGGATAAGGGTATTATGATCAAATCAGTTTGAGGAATACTGGCTCAATAAATTCAGCAGAGTCCCTTCCTCCCTCCTTTCCTCCCTGCTTTGTCTTCTTTCTTTCTTACAGTGTTTTGCTGTGTTACCCACAGTGGTCTGGAACTTGGGATCCTGCTAGTATAGCTTCCTACCTTCCTGGTATAGGTGCATGTCCCTAAACCTGGTTTCAGCAAATTTTTTTTTTTTTCAAATGCAGGACTTTGTCAGAGTACTCAGTTTCTTAAAATATCTTGTGATCACCGGGTGGTGGCACAGTGCCTTTAATCCCAGCACTTAGGAGGTAGAGGCAGGAGGATCTCTGTGAGTTTGGGGCCAACCTGGCCTATAGGGCAAGTTCCAGGACAGCCAGGGCTAAACAGAGAAACCCTGTATCAAAAAAACAAACAACACAATATAAATATATATCCTTTGTGATCTTCCAAAGGGTGTTTAGAGTTGCATTTCCTAGACTTCTTTGATTATCCAGCCCTCTTTCTCAGGGTTCTGTCTTAGGCAGGCCACAGTAGGCTCTGATTCCTTCCGTGGGATTACGGTATTCAGAGTATAAGAAATATTCGTAACAGTAGAACTCAACAAATACCATTTAGTTCTTCGTGATTCCAAAGGCACTTTAAGATCTGGTAATGTACTTGGGAGGTGAGTGCATGAACCTATTTAAGTATTACTGAAAATACTGTGGCTGTTTGTTTATCCAGGAGTTATATAGCCTATGTGGTTACAGATAATGACTGCTGTGTTCGGCTTGAACACTTACGCTTTTATTTTTAATCAGTGTGAGTTTTAACTAACATCTCAATATTGTCTTGTCAGTTTTTAGATCGACTGTTTTCGTTTTCCTTAGCTGGGACTTGAGACTTAAGGTACACTTGAAACATTTGTGCACGAAGAGAGCAGTGATAGGGATCTATTCGCTGCCACCCAACCGGCTGCTGCTGATTGGTGCCTTCTGCTCAGCTTCCTCATCAGCTGGGAGGTGGGCAGTCATACCTCTGTTTGCTGTCTCCTGTAGGCCTTCCAGAAACAGTTGTTGAATTATAGGATCCGTGAAACAGGCTGCAGAAGTGCAAAATCTCCCCTGCTCATATAGAGGAGAAACAGAAACCAGTCTTAACTAGATTGGAGGCTGTGAAATTCAGATTGCTTTTGTGGGAGTCTCTGGTTATTACTCTCCAGTGATATCCTCAGGGGATAAGATATATTCATCGTAGTGAGCATTGTTTTTGTTTGTTTGTTTGTTTTGAGACAGGGTCTTACTATGTAGCCCTGGCTGTCCTGGAACTCACTCTATAGACCAGGCTGGCCTTGAACTCCCAGAGATCTACCTGCCTTTGCCTCCTGAGTGCTGTGGTCAGAGGTGTGCACCACTGTTGGCTGGATGTTGATCTCTAAAGTTGTGAGGATGGTGCAGCCCATTGGCAGTGCACAGCAGGACTACATGCCTCACGCCCACTGTGACCAAGTGTCCCCAGCAGAGCTCCTGCGGGAGCTGCGGATGCTCCATTCTGTCTCACTCTCCCCACTTCTCCTCTTCCCTCTTTCTCTGACTTTCCACCATCTTCCCTCAATTCCCAGTCTTCCTCCTTGTTTCTTCATATCAACCCCCTCCTTGACAGAACAGGCTGACCAGCCACCTCCACTGGAAGGCAGATGAAGACTTGCTCCGTGCTGTCTTCTGATGGCGTTCCATATAGAGAACCTTTTGCCAGACTTAACTATGAAGAAGTAAACATTTTTTTGAACTCTTGTTAACATATATAAAGTACTTTGCATCTCTATCACCTATATCATAATATTTCAGAAACATATCCCACTCAGAGGGAAGCACTCAGTGACTTGGCAGAGTAACAAATCAAAAATCAGATAATATACAAGGTGGAAATGGCTTTAATTTAGGTAAACATAAACACATGTAAAATAAGATCAGGCAACAAGCTTTACTCCAAAATATGTATATACCAAGCAGCTGTGGTGGTGTAATGTGTGTGTGTGTGCACATGGCGTATGTAAACACAATACTTACTAGCACCATAAATTTAACTATGATTCTTAAGAGAGATTATGTCAGAATTCTACTACCTGCCCGGGGTCAGCCTTGATCTTTTCCATACTGAAGTAAAGGTTATGATGAGGCCTGTGGTCCCTTCTGGCTCTTACGCACCTCTTGAAGTGGTCTGGGGACACTGGTTCTCCCTGACATGGCTTGCTCATTTGGATTGAGTACTGAAATGGGGGTGGGGTGGAGGGGGAGGTTCATGATGTGAGGCTGACATCTCAGAATAACCTTTAAAGGATAGAGAATTTCAGAAAGTGAAAACAACGAATAGAATTAAAGAGCAGAAGGGAGGAGCTAGGGCAGGAGTGAGCCCTCAGTCTGGCCCAAGGTCAGTGTTTCACAGAGATAATTCGAGGGGGACTTGTTCCTAGAGTGCAGACTGTTTCTATTGGTAAGCCGTGCCATTTCTTGGATGCTGCTTCCTTTGTATGCTCTGTTCTTATACTAGATGTGTTACAGATGATATCTCTTTTAATCCTTGCAGCCTTGAGAGAGGGATCACGTCACTCTCTCTTCTGCAGATAAGGCACCAGAGGTTTGAGACTTACACAGGGCCATATAATCAAGCTGGGATCAGAACACGGTATTCCTGGCTCACTTAATTACTTATTTCATCCCCTCCCCCACCATGGATTGACCTTCTGTTAGGCCCAATGGTTCTCAGCCCTCTGGGGGTAAATCAACCCTTTCACAGGGGTTGCCCAAGACCATCAGAGAACATAGACATTTACATTATAATTTATAACAGGAAAATTACAGTTATGAACGAGCAACAAAAATAATTGTGGCTGGGGTCACCACAGCGTGAGGAACTGCATTAAAGGGTCATGATATTAGGAAGGTTGAGAGCCACTGCATTAGGCTATCAATGAAGTGAGTCACCTGGGTTGTTTTGTTTTGTTTTTGTTTTTTTGAGACAGGGTTTCTCTGTGTAATCTTGGCTGTCATGGGCTCACTCTGTAGACTAGGCTGACTTCAAACTCACAGAAATCTGCCTGCCTCTGCCTCCCTGAATGATGGGACTAAAGGCGTGTGCCATCTCGCCTGTGTTTTTTTTTTTAAAGATCATTTATTTATTTAATGTGCCTGAGTGTATGTCTGTGCACCATACTTGTGCAGTGCCCAAGGAGGCTAGATGATGTTGGGCCCTCTGGAACTGGAGTTACATGGAGTTGTGAACCACAGATATGGATGGCTAGGAACCAGACCTGGATCCTTTGAAAGATCCAATGCTCTTCACCCCTGAGCCGTCTCTCCAGCTGCGGAAACCCGAGTTTTAACCGGGTGTCCTGAGTTTAGATGACCATGGTGTTGGTAGGTCCTCCCTGCTGAGGAAGCTGGTTATGTTTGTGGAGCTTGTTCAGTCCTGTCCCAGTTATTCCCAAAATTTGCTATCCTGTCTGTCCCCTTTGCTGTCCTTGGAAACCAGCTGACGGAGAATCCCTAGAGACTTTTCCCCTTCCCTCTCCTGGGGCTATAGACATCCTTCCTTAGCCTGGCTCCCCGGGAGCTATGTGTTCCCTTTGACTTTTGCGACAGGCTTTCACGTAGGTATCCTCCCAGAGTTACTCCAGGCCCAACCAAAAGGTTTCTTGGGCCCCTAGCAGGGCTTGCATTTAACAGTCTAGAATTGCTGCTTGGGGCCTTGGAGAAAAGTGTTGGCTGCTTGAGGACAAGGACTGTGTCCTAGTTTCATGACACTTCCTGCATGCTGGACACACTAAAGTGTTTGGATAAATGTGCCTGTCTTTGAGGCTGATAGGGCTTTTTATTCACATTCCTTGTAGCTATCTCATCTTAACGTTAACAAACATTGTTAGGGTGTGTTGCACGTGTTTTAACAAAAAGCCAAAATACCCTTGGGCCAGTGATTAATCTGCCAGATTATTAGTAAAGCTTTTCTCCAGTTTTGGCCATGTTCAAGTTGAGCAAGGTTTCTGGGTCTCCTCCTTCTGTTCTACTTTTGTTCTGCTCTGTTGGGTAGGAAGTGGTGGAATATCATGTTAGAGCATTGTTTTGACAAGTTTTATGTTGCTGTTTCTCAGCTACAAGCATGAAATGTAGTCTGCCCATCCACCCAGACAGGAAGGATGTTGCAAATTTCCCTGAACTGTGGTATGACTTCAGAGGACTCAGAGGTGGGGGCTCCATAGTATTTTTACTCTGTATGGGTTGGAAACATACCTTCTTGTTTCTTGAGCTCATCTGCTTTCGTTCTATCTCATTCCTGTATGCCTCAGCTCTTTTCCCATTGCTAGTGGGATAATAGACACTCCTGTGCTGTCCTCACCCCGAGTCGATGGCAGCTCCCCAGTGAGGTGATGTTGAAAGAGTATTAGGGGGAGACGCTAGAGACACGGCTGACATCCATTTCATCAGGGATTGAGAATATAATTGGCAAGTCCTGGTCTTGCATTTTCTCAACTGTAGAAGGAGAATAGAGAGGGATAGGGATGAGGCTCCATGGCTCAGTGAGAAAGCAATTGTCAAGCATGTGTCAGGGCCTGGCTTCAATCTCCAACATCTCTTCTCAGACACAGGTAAAACAAAAGGCAAAGAGATTAGACTACCTGCCTTGTGATGAGATTTCTTAACTGTCTTTGAAAGTGGTTTATAGCATGTAAAGTTTGACTATTTTCATTTCTTTCCCCTCTGTCAGCACTGGTGATCAAACCTAGGACTTTTTGCATGCTAAGACAGATATCTTTTTTTTTTAAATAACATATTTTAAACTTTATTTTGTGTGTGTGTGTGTGTGTGCTTGTGAACATCATGGTATTTATGTGGAGGTCAGAGGACGGCGTTTGAGCATTGATGTTCTTCCACCAAGTGGATCCCAGGTAGTCAGGCTTGACAGCAAGTACCTCTACCCCCAGAGCCACAGAACAGGTGAACCAATCTCTCTTTCTCTCTCTGTCTCTCTCCTTCTCTAGAAAAGATTTATTTAGGCTGAAAGTGGTGATGCAGACCTTTAATCCCAGCATTTTAGAGGCAGAGGTAGGCATATCTCTGTGAGTTCAAGGCCAGCCTGGCCTACATAATGAGTTCCAGGACAGCCAGAGTTACATAATGAGAGCCTGTCTCAGAAGTAAAAAAATTTAATAATGTGTCTGTGTGCACCTGAATGTGGGTGTCAGAGGCAGCCGGAGACATTGGATTCTCTGGAGCTGTAGTTACAGGAGTTGTTAGCGACCTGGCATAGAGGATGAGAACTGAACTTGGGCCCTTGCAAGACCACTGTTTACTCTTAGTTTCTGAGCCATCTCACTAGCCCCAAACTATACCTTTCTTAAAGTTATATATTTCTTCTTGAAAAAAAAAAGATTACTTTTTTGTGTGTGGGTATTTTGCTAGCATACATGTCTGTGCACCATGTGTATGCAGTGACTGTAGGTGCCAGAAGAAGGTGTTAGATCTCCTGGAACTGAAAGGACAGTTTTTAGCCACCATTTATGTGCTGGGAATCGAACCTGGGTCAGATATATATATAGTGCATGTCTCCTGGTAGGGAAGGTTCAGTTAAGCAAGTTATATAGGGCATTTATGATAAAGGAAAATTTGATAAAATTCAACTAAGTGAAAAATGAAGATCTCATCAAAGGAAAATGAAAAGCAATGCCACTGGTATTTGCGATGCATAATATTAATAAAGCTTTAATTATTTATGTATATATAAATTCTTCTAATTCAATAAGAAAAGGCCGTTGAAAAATGGGCAGACTTGAAGGGACATGTCACTGTAAGAGGAAACTAAGCCAGCTGGTAGATTGGTAGCACACACTTTTAACCCCAGCAGAGACAGGCAGGAGCAGGGACAGGGGCATCTCTGTGAGTTTGAGGCCAGCCTGGTCTGCAGAGCTAGTTCCAGGACAGCCAGGGCTACACAAAGAACCCCTATCTTGGGGTTGGGGAGAGGAAACTAAATTGCTAATAAATCCACAGAAAGAAGTTTCAGAATCATTTGGGAAATACAAATACAAAGTTCAGTGAAGTAAGAGTTTTAGACCCATTAGGTTGGCAAGCATTTAAAAACCTGTCGGTGTTTGAGGAACACCTGGATACTGTATACGGAGGAGAGAAGGGGGAAAGCCTGAGAATCAGGAAAAGGAGTTTGAAGTTCATTTTGTAAACCTCATGGAGCTCCAAAGGCTTTTTATTTCCGGAAGGGTAGCTAAGCAAGAAATATATCTTACAGAGGTTGTTTCAGGCAGAAATCACAGTGATGGGTGAAGGGAAAGCCAGAGGTGGGCACTTTCCAGGTCCCTGACTTTGTATGGTGGTTTGGGAATAGAGGGAGTGAGCAGAGGAAAACTTGATAGGCCAAGGACAGGACAGGTTGGAATGAAGGGGAAGGAAGTGTAGAGTGACTCAGAGTTTGGAGTTTACCAGCTTAGAGGGACTATGAAAACATGCCACAATTTGTACAGTGCTCTATGGTTTGCCAGTGCTATTTCTGTACACCACCTCATTTGGTGCTCTTTAAGCCCCTGTGAAGTAGAACGGAGGGACTTTATTTTCCTTGATTAAGATGGAAAGAAGTTGATAGTAAGAGTAGAATGACATGTCTGGCTTGGTGATGACCAGTCACAGAAGCAGCCTATAACAGCATAGGGTAGAGGCCAGCGCAAAGAGAGCTTAGGGAGCCTTTTGTTTTCCACAGAAGCCAGTCTCAGCTTTTGGTTCTTTGTTCATTTTATACAAGTACAGTTTTACTTTTTTTCATAAAAGTTCTGTTTATTGCAGGGAACTTGAAAAATATACAAAATAACAAGGATCATTTAAATTGCAAAATCACTTAAACTACGCCTAAGCACTAGGCTATAGGTTCCATGTTCCCTTTTATTCCTGAAGCAATATTTATGCATTATAGAAAATAAGCAAATGCTAAAGTGTAGTTTTCATTATCTTGAAATTATTTGCTGCATCATATTAGCATGTATACTCATTTTTCACTGAAATTGGATCATCTAACACATAATTATAATTTTTTATGTTAGGGTTGGGACCTACGGTCTTGTGTGTTCTAAGCAAGTACCCAAGCTATGCTCTGCTTATACTTAAAAGCTAGTTAGGAGCTGGAGAGATGTCTCAGTGGTTGATAGCACATACTGCTTACGTGCTGTTCCTAACATCCAGTCCAGGGAGACCCCCTGCTCTGAGGATCTGACATCTGGGGGAGTCTGGCCTTCTCGTACATCTGTACCCCTGCAGAATACTGGCACAGATACACATACTTTTTTTTTTTTAAGTGACAATGAACACACTATTGATTTTAATAACTGTGTATACAGCTCCTTAGTGTTAAGTATATTTACTATGTTGTGCAAGCATTAACATCAGCCAGCCCTGGAACTTTTCCATCTTGTAAAACTGAAATGCTATACATTGTAACTGCTGAATCTCTTTCTTCTCTCTGCCCTGGGAAGACTCCATTTTACTTTCTGTCCCTATTTGACCACTACAGATACAGTTTTTGTCTTTTGGTGACTGGTTTATTTCACGTAACAATGTTCTCAAGGCTCATTTCTCTTATAGCATGTGTCAGAAATTACTTCCTTCTTAGGGTTGAATAATATTCTGTTGTATTGTTAGCACACTGCTTAGTTATCCATTGATGAACACTTAGTTGCCTCTTGTCTTTTGACAGTTTGAATAATGTTGAACACGATTATACAAATATCTGAGTCCGTACTTTTTGGATATATACCCATAATGGAATTGCTAGATCATATGGTAACTCTCCTTCATTTTTAAAGGTATCACCTTTAAATAAATGCATACTACTTTGCAGTGTAAGTTTTTCATCTAATAATCAGTATATTTCCATTTCATTAATTTATGAAAGTAATATTTACTGACTCTATCATACCATGCTAGTATCCTCTGTAATTTCATAAATGTCCTACATTGCACCTGCTTACAAGCACTTACTTCTTTAATCCAGAACATAGACCTATTTTTAAGGAGACCCTACCAGTCATGCCTGTGCTTGCCTCCTTGAGCTGTCATTTATCTTTTATTCTACCTTCTCTAGTTCTTTTTCTTAGAAACTGTTTTTCTGGTTCTTTGTACAGTGTATGCACATGTGTATGTGCTGGTGTGCAGGTCTGCATGTGAGCAGAGGCAGACAAGGGTGCCAGCTACTCTCCAGTCACTCTCTGATCTATCCCATTGAGGGAAGGCCTCTCCTTAAACCTGGGGCTGGCGGGTTGTTTTGGTTGTTGTTTTGTTTTGTTTTTTTAAGCTAGGCTGCTAGCCAGCAAGTCTTCCTGTCCCTGCCCCGCACAGTGCAGGGTTCTAGGCATGTGTGAGACCATCCTAGCTTACAGTGGGTGCTGGGATCTGAATTCAGGCCCTCAGAGCTTCACAGCGAGCTCTGCTAACCACCGACTTCTCTTTTTAGTCCCATACTTCTGTAGTTCTTATAAATTGGACATTGTGTCTAAAATTTACTCAAGTTTAATATTTTGTTTAGATTGTATCAGAAGACAAATCTGACTGAGCCACTGTCATAGGTGCTCAGGCTGGGTGGCTCAGTGTGACTGCTGTGCATCTTCCACCCTTGAGCTGAGCTGCTGTTGCTGTTTGGATAACTGCCCCTGGAGACATACCACATTAAAGATTTGGTCATTGGCCTCTGGTGCTCTTGGGAAGTTGGTAGAATCTTTAGGAGGTAAGGACTTGGGAAGAGAAAGGTATGGGTTGAGGGCATGCCCTTGAAGAAGATGTTGGCACCTCATCTCTTTTTTTCGTTTCTCTTCTTTTTGCCTTTTGGCTGCCAGAGATGAACAGTTTGCTCTTCCTCTTACCATGATGCACTGCCTTCCCCCTAGCCTAAAAGCAGTGGAGCCAACTGCTTTTATGAATGGAAACCTTTCAAACTATAAGCCAAAATAACCCTTTCCACCTTCTGAATTGTTTATTTCAAGCATTTTGTCACGGCGGCGTTTGGCATTATACGAATGTTCACAGCAGCTCTTCACCTCTGGCTTTTTTCTTTTCTTTAAGAAGAAATTGATAAATTCTTATCTAAAGTACTTCTGATTAGAGTTCATGAACAATGATTCTTTAATTCAGTTACTTTTCTATATGTAGCTTTTTTCTTTTTTACGTTTATTTGTGTATGCATGTTATATATAATATTCTTATTAGTAATATTCATATTACCTTTCCAATGTGTGTGTAGACATTTTAAAGTACAATAACGTTGTTTTATCATTGCTTTGGTGCTAGGAAGGCTTTAAATACTCTGTCATTGATTTGTATCACCAGACCTAAATGTAAAATTTAAGTAAATACTTATGCCTGGCTTTATGTCTTGGCTTTGAAATTTAGCAATAAATTGCAACTCTTCCCTGTCCCATTACTTTTTTTTTTAAGTATAACTGATGATACTGATGTTGCCATGTATGTCTTTTCATACCTGTGGTCCTTTTCTTGGACTTATTCTTAGAACGTTGAATTTATTATTTTATTTTTATAAGAACTGTATTTCTTAATAGACCTTTTGGCTTGACCAAAGTTGAGAGGGAACTGAAGCTGATAGACAGCGTGTCGCCCTGCATGTAATGAGGAGCTGGGGTAAGAACTGTATGTCATGTAAACACTCTGCCTCGTGTCCCCCAAACACTCTGCCTCGTGTCCCCCGGTGCTTTGTGTGTCTGTGGAAAATGGACCAAGACAGCTATCCCCTCTCATCATTTTAAAAAACATTTTCCTTTTGGGCTCTGTTGGGAATTGAGGCCAGGATGTCATGGCTTGAGACAAATGCTCCGCACCAGCCCCCACTGGTCGCTTCACTGAGGTACATAGAGGCATCAGACCATCTGCATGCCCATCCTGCTCAGGTTTTCAAACTGTGCTGTTGTTCAGTGGCTTATATATAAGCAATAAAGTAATCAAATCCCTAGGACTCCTAAGTTAAATATTTTCAACTCATTTTTCTGAAAAATGTTTTATTTTAAAGACCTGTACATATTCCTGTTTTGTTTGTTTTTAGTTTGTATTACATATGGAGAGAGTTGAAGTTGGCACATAATGAAGATTATGTAATTCTGTACTCAGAATATTTGGCTAGTTTTTTTTTTAATTCTTAACATTTTTTTCAGTAAAAACGTCAGTTTTATTGCCTTTTCTTCTCTAAGACTTTGTGCTATGTCTTTTGATAGTCTAGGATTAAGAAACAGGGTCTTGAAAGGTCAAAGGTCCAGATGAGGTGAGCTGTACTAAAACTTTGCTGGGAATGTCAAAGGCGGATCTTGTGGTCTAGCAGGATTTTCACAGGCTCAGAAATATCTAGTGAGATTAGTTTTTGGAGACTAAGAATTAGAAAGTACTTGAACTTTACTGTAGGTTTTCTCTCTCCACTTCGTCTCTGGTTTCGTAAGTTTTCATATAGGGAGGTCACTCATTCAACATACATTTCCTCCCAAATGTTTACTGTGAACCAGGTATTATCCTGGTCTTTTTTCTTCTTCCTCTTCTTCCTCCTCCTCCTCTTCCTCCTCCTCCTTCCCCTCTCCTTTTTGGCTGTCCTGGAACTCTCTGTAGACTATGGTGGCCTGAACTCGAGCTGCGCCTATCTCTGCTCCTGCCCCACCCCGCCCCCTTTGCTGGGATCAAAGGCGTGCACCACCACTGCCCTGAAGCCTTTTTTTTTTTTTTTTTTTTTAAAGCAGTGTGAAGGTGAATAACAACATAATAAACTTTGAAGAGCACAGGTTTGCCTCTCTCCTGCCCCTGATTTTGCACTGTGTATTTAGAAACCTGAACATACTGTTATTACTTTGGTCAAAGAAGGCAGGTGAAAGTGGAGTTGGAAGACTTAGATTTGAGTTCTGGCTTTGGCTTTTTAGCTGTAGGCCTGACAAAATCAAGTTACTCTTTTTGTTGTTTTTGGTTTTTGGTTTTTTCAAGACAGGGTTTATCTATGTAGCATTGGGTGTCCTGGACTCACTTTGTAGACCAGGCTGGCCTCAAACTTGCATAGATCTTGCCTGCCTTTCCTCCCTGGGTGCTGGGATTATAGGCAGGAGCCACAGTGTCCGCCAGGTAATTCTTCTGTAAGCCACAGCTTCCTGTATTAAAGTGCAGGTGTAAGAGAGGGTGTGGGGACATCCCCTGATCTGTTAGTCACCATAAAGTGGCAGCCTTTTGTCTTTGGACATTATCCACAGTCAGTAGAGAAAGACTCTGTACTTGTGCTGCTGAATATACTGATAATGGAAATGTAAACAAGGATGTGCTGGGATTTTGGCCTGTAAATCAGAAAAATAATTTTCAGTGCCAACAACTATGTTAGCCTTGAGATCCCAAGACTGTTTCTGCAGTGTAGGATAGCTTCAGGTCCCACAGGCAATCTCTGGGTAATCACATGGGTTTGGTTCAGGCTCGTTTGTTTATGGAACTAGTTTTGTTATGACCTCCTGGAGTGGAGGTGGTCTTTGGTCAGGGCCAATGTGAACAGAATGTGTTCTTTCAGTATGCAGACCCTCCAAAATCAGGATAATGTACCTGTCCTGCAGCCGGGCTCCAAACCAGCCTTCAAGTGGTGCATGTGTCTGACTTCTCCTTGCTAGGCTGATTTAGAGTGAGCAGTTTCTAAGTGTTGGTGGTGAAGGCCACTCTGCTTCTTGGCTGCCATAGAGTGAGCAGCTTTTAGCAGGATGCTTCTATCTTGTGACAGGCCCAAACACAACTCATTCAGCTAACCATGGACTTGAGCCTAGAACTGTGAGCCAACTTCAACCTCTCCTTCCTTAAGGTGTTTTTATAGCTGTTTTGCTACAGTGACAGGAAAATAAGCATGGGCATAGAGGCTTCTGCCCAGAGATGTAGGTGTAGCATCTTCTTGGCATATAGATATATTCTGTTTGAAGAATTTAGAAGCATGATCCAAGATGGCTCAATGTATAAAGTGTTTGCTGTGCAAGTCTGAGGACCGACCCTAGTTAATATCTGGAACCACTTAAAGGTGGAAGGAGAGAACTGACTCAGAAAAGTTGACCTCTGACCTCCACACATGTGCCACCTCCTAAATATACATTATAATAAAAAATGTAATAAAGGGCTGGATAGATGGCTCATTATTTTATATAATTAAATAGTGGTTAAGAGACTAGCTACTCTCCAGAGGACTTGACATGGTAACCAACCACTGTCTATGGCTTTAGTTCCAGGGGATCCTGGATCCAGGAACCTCTGGGGGAATCAGGTATGCACGTGGTGCACAGACCTACACAGGTGCAGGCAAAACACCCCTGCACAGAAAAATAAGCTTATCTTCTTAAGAGTCAGTTTAAAAAAGAAAACAAAAAAGAACTGGGAAGCTCCCATTCTTTTGGATTCTTTTTATTTTAAACTTTTTATTAAGCATATATTAATTATATATAATGGGTTTAACTGTGACGTTCCATACCTGTATGTGGTATTCTGATCACACTCCACATGCTATTCTTGTTCCCTTTCCACTCCCTAGTTCATCCTTTGGATTGTTACCAAGGCTTTGTCACATAATTATAGTTGGCTAAATCATTGGCTATTTTTCATGGACTCAGCATTTAGTTTTTTTCTCTGCTCCTCTCTCCGCCCGTTTATCCTCCTGTCTTAGTCCGTGCTCTGTTGCTGTGAAGAGACATGGTGACCATGGCAGCTCTTATAAAGGAAAACATTTAATTGGGGATGGCTCACAGTGTCAGAGGTTTAGTCCATTATTGGCCTGGTGGGAAGCATGGCACAGAGACATACGTGGTACTGAAGAAGGAGCTGAGAGTTCTACATCTGGATCTACAGGTAGCAAGAAGAACCAGAGACTGTACCTGCCTTGAGCTTTTGAAATATTAAAACTCACCCTCAGTGACCCTACCCTTTCTCCAGCAAGGCCACACCTAATCTTCAAGTAGTACCACTCCCTGATGACTAAGCATTCAAATATATGAGCCTATGGGGCCCATTTTTATTCAAACACCCTTCCTTTATACTTTTTTCTTCTCTCAGAGAGGAGCTTGAAATGAGCTGAGCAATGCTTCAGTCACATGCTTGGTTCCCTGGACAGCTAGCTTTCCCCCTTAGGGCTCTCTCAGGGCTTTTCATGAACCTCTCACTAACATAAACGCAGGTGTGATTAGATGACACAAGATGTTTCTTATATCTTCATTTTTATTTTTAATTTGTATCAAATTGGGACACACATTCTTATCCCAGGCTGCTGTTTAATTTGGATCTTCCCACCTCAGCTTCCTAGTGCTGGGATTAAAGTTCTTCTGGAGCTGCTCCAGAGCTGATACAGGATAAAAGACCAATCAAGTATTATAATAAAAGATATGCTGTAAGCCAGGGGCTGTGCTCTTTGCTCACTATATCACATCTATAAATTGCCTTGTCTGTATTTTTCACTTGGCTTTTTTGAGCTTTGTGAGATATCACAAACATTTTTTGTGCTGTTTGGAAACTGTTTCCAGATCACAGTCATCGCGTTATGAAGGAGCCTTGGTGCTCAGACCTTAGAGAGCAGGTGTGTGTATGTGTTCCTCCATACACTTTAAATCTTTCTTAGATGACTTATATCTGATGCCATGTAAGTGCTATGTAAATAGTTGTTATTTGTCTAGGGAGTAACAACAAGAAAGAGAAGGCCAGCTCTAACTTGCTTAGGATTTTTTTTTTTGAATGCTCACTAAGGCCAAAAGAGGAATTTGTAGGCCACCATAGCCTGGCTTCAGTAAACGAATGAAGGCAGGGATGCTGACCTCTGACAAATGCCACCTTTTGTCTTCTATGGTTGCCTTATGCTTTTCAACAGGCAAAGATGTCATCTCACTTTTTTTCATAGCTTTATTAATGGAATACTGTTTCTCTTAATTCCAGTTTGAAATTTTCTAGGAAGGAAACAAGCTGAGCCCGCCTGGCATACTGCTTTCAGTGGCCAGCAGGTAGTCTCCATGACCAACAGCAGTGTTCTTGGAAAGTGGGCAGTTGGAATGGGAACACACGATGTAGGCCAGAGAGGCCAGTGTTGCTGCGTAGTGGGGTTTAGGCCTCCCAGTGCTTGTCAGCTTAAGAATTAATCTTACTTTCATATGTAATGGCCATGATTCCTTAGAATGACTCAGACAGTTTGCATGTTGTGTTGCTGGAAAAACTCCCCATTTATTGTGTTTGCTAAGAGAAGACTGGATAATAACAAGGGAAATTTTCATCTGGGTTTGATATAAAAGGAGTGTGTGTCCCAGTTTGACCCTCTTTCTTAAAAGATACTCAATTATGTTCCTTCCTTCCCCCTTCCTTCCTTCTCTCTTCCCATCTCCCTCTCCCATAAGTACTCTATCCTTAGCCCTCCTTTCTGTTTTGAGAAGAACCTCACCAAGTTGCTCACGCTGGCCTTGACCTTACTGTGTAGCTCTGCCAGGTCCAACTGGTGCTCTTCCTGTCTTAGTCTCAAGAGTGTGTGGCATTCTAGGTCATTACTCCTCACTCTGTTCCTGCTGTCACAGTTCCTGTCTGCTGGCTTTGTCTTCCAGTGGCGGCGTCACTGCGTGCAGTGTTCTCATGACTCTGCTATGTCATTTGGAGTGAGTTTTCAACATTTTTTTCTTTTTTTAAAAGATTTCATTTATATATTTATTATTCATACAGTGTTTTGTCTACATGTGTGCCGGCAGGCCAGAAGAGGGCACCAGATCTCCCTATAGATGGGTGTGAGCCACCATGTGGTTGCTGGGAATTAAACTCAGGACCTTTGGAAGAGCAGTGTTCTTAACCTCTAAGCTCTCTCTCCAGCCAGGTTTCAAATCTTATGGGTCTTGATTTCCTTACCAGGTAGGCAGTCCTGACCGCTGTGATAGACCAAACACAACACAAAGCAATCAGCCTCCTCAGAAGTTCATCAGTGCCCGGAAATTAAAATGGGTGTTCGTGACCTGTGGAGTCTGAAGCCAGGGTTCCTTCTGTCAGGGGTTCAGTCAACTTCAGCACATGGGTCTCAGGTCACTTCATGTCTTTATTTGCATGGACAAACTCACAGAATGGGAAACACTCATATAGGGTCATAGGAGAGAGGTTTTCCAGTGTCAGGAATGGTCTAAGGAAGGGGTCTATGTTAGTTAGTTCATGTTTTCTTGCTCATAGTCACACTTAACATCACTAAAAGCTGGGATGTGCAGTTTTGCCTAGTACTTGGAAAAGGAGAAGGAAGATTTTAAGGGGTGGCCAGAGTCTCATGAGCATTGCAGTTAGAGTCCCTCTGGATCTTGCCAGAGCTCTGATATCTAATGCTGGACTTTGCGTTAACATGAATCATTAAATTCACTGCATCACATGATAATTTGTTTTTTTTTTTTTAATTTATAACTACAAGCTTTCTGATTGACACAGATTATAAAATGGGAAAGGATAGAGCCCGGTTCTCCCAAGTTGTTCTTCCTGTCCTTACTAACATTCCTGTGATGGTTTTAGAGCATGCCCAAGCAGGATTTGAATTGATGCTATCTTAGTTAGACTTCTCTGAACCCTGGAATTCCAGGTAGGGTTATGGTGCCCTTTAATATTACCCTCCCCCCTTTATTAAAGTTTACACAATGATTTCTCTCTGAATTGAATTGTATGGAGTTCTTTTTTTCCTTTTAAATGGTCTCAAATATCACAGGCTAGCCTCAAACTAAGTGTGTCACTGAGGATGACCTTGAACTTCTTAACCTCCTGTCTCCATCTCTCCAAATGCTAGCATGATGGGCATGTGTTGCCATCCATGGCATCTGGCTTGTAAGGTGCTAAAGAGCCAGCCAACCCAAGGCGTCATGACTGCTAGGCAAGCTATCTACCAGTTGAGCTATATCCTCTGCCCAAATATATAGTTCTTTGAACTGCACGTAACTTCTCTGTACTAAAATGAATGGAATGTTGTCATATATTCATATGTTTTTGTTTTAGCAACCTCTCTAAAGCTTGTCTTTTTCCCCCCTCTTTCTTTCTTTAAAGCAGGCTTTTTCTTTGTAGCATATAGTTGATCCTCCAGCCTCTGCCTCCCAAGTGACATTCCTTGTTTAAAGTTTATCTTTTCATCCAGTGGGTATATAAGACACATTGCAGAATATGTTTGGTTTATAATTGTGTATTGTGTATGAGTATAGGTTTGAAAATTTTGGGTTGCCTGTTCTAAACTCTTTCAAACAGTTTGTGGTGTTTGTTGATTTTATAGCACATCCAACTTGAGAAAAATGCCCCATGACATTTCTGAAAGGACACTGACAGAATTAGTGGTGTTCATTAAGGCTATTGGAAATAACCTGGCGAGTATTTAGGGACTGTTGCTCAAGAAGCTTGTTTGCACAACCAAAAGCTGTTGGCTCAGCACACAGACACCTCATCCACCTGCGGTGACAAATGTAAACTGTAGAAGTCCAGCCTGACTCACTTCTATCAGAATGTGGAGAGCAGCAGAGGTTGAGATCCTCAGCACAGAGCTGCCCTACCTTACTGGGTTTCAAAAAGAATTTTAAACAACTTAAAGACTATGTAGAGACAGAGAAGGAGATCAGGGCAAACAGAGCACAAAGGTGCACCAATCAGTTAAGTCAGGAGCCAGGGCAATATGTGGAAATACATGCCACAGGGACATGCATGGTGCCCTGAGGCTGGGTCACACATTTGTCTCCGTGCTTCCCACAGCCTCACCAAATAGGAAAGCTAGGAGTAACTCAGCAGAAATGTAGTTTCTGGGCTGAGGACTAAAGGAATTGCTCTCCTGAGCTCTTCTGAAGGAACAAGGATTCCTAATTCTTAGTTGGTGAGTGATTGTATGAGGGGATGAGGAGCAATGAATGCCAGGGACATAGAGGAATTGGAGCTCTGCTGTTATGGGAGGTTGTGTACGGAGGTGCTGGTCCACAAACTTGTGTGGTGTCTTTCTCCAGCAGGGCTTGGCCACCCTTTCGTTTTCTTAGCCTAGTTGGATCTAGATCTAGCGTTTTGCATTTTACTGAATGTTGAGATGGCAGACTGAAGGGACAAGAGCCGGGTGAGTCTGAGAGGAGTGACAGGCCTAAGAGCAGTCTAGGAGACTAGAAGAATGGACAAAATAAAGGCCAGTAAGCATTACGTAAAGGGGACAGAGTTACGTGCTTAAGAAGTAAATGCCCAAAAGGTGGAACTGTGCAGCATTGTAAGTGCACATGCAGCAGTGCGAGCGGTAGAAGAAGTTGGCTAACCAGCAATGGGCAGACTGACCTTTGCCATTAGACACCAGCATAGTGTGTTGGGGCTGGTGTGGAATGCACGGGTCTGAATTGCTTTTCCACCAGGATGCTGGCTACACAGGTATGTTCAGTTTATGAAGCTACATCTGTTAGTACACTGACAATATGTGCACATTGTGTCTGTTAAGTGGAGTGTAACAAGTAAAGTGAAATGGTGAATAGTGAAACATATCACTTATTTTTAAATCCCAGTTTTACTACTTTATACTTGTGGGACCTTGGGAAAATTACTTAACCTGTCTGTGCCCTAGATTTTAGTTCAGACAAAAAAAAAAAAAGCCACTCCTATTAGAGAAGTGCTATGAGGACTGAATAGATTGATATTCTCCAAGCTCATGATGGTGCCTAGTGCTTACCAAATACTCCTTGAGTATTACCTGTTGTTAATTATATTTATCCATACTAGTTATTATTAATGAGAAACTATATCTATGCATACAAATGCACATATATGTAATGAATTGAGAAATTATGAGCTGGAATTGCCTGTAGACATTTTGCTTAGTGATGTCCTGAGTGTCGCCATGCAGTGTGGGACCTGTGTGAGTAGAATTGGACTACAGGCCACTGAATTAAAGAGAGGGAACTTTGAGGACGTGATAATTGCCATATGAATCTTGAAGTTGCCTGGGTAGAACTCCAGGTGGAGAAGGCCAAGCATGAGGCATTGCGATCTCTAGCAGAGGTCAAGAGTGACGAGGGTGACACTATTGGGTGATGTGGTCCCAGAAGGTTGGGATAGAGGGGGTTTATCTGAAAGCTAGAATTGGTAACGAGGATCACCGTTTTCAGAATTGGGGTCGAGGAGAAGTGGCTTTGTAGAGCTGTGTTCCAGAACTTTCCTATGTGTGCAGCCACCAGGCTGCACTGTAACATTGGAACACTGATTCCTTGCTGATTGATTCCTTGCTGTTAGAAATCTAGTCTCAGTCTGCTGGGACCTGCTGTAGACAGTGTGGCTCTTTGATTCCTTCTTTCTCCTTGAGCTTTGGCTAGCTTTGCTTTACTCTTCCATATTATTTTCCCAAGTTGCCCTCATGTCCCCCTCCTCCCAGTTCAGCTGGAGGAAGCTAAAGTCCTAGCTTCACAGTCTGGGTCTTAGCCGCATTCTTAGTAACTGTACCATATGGCTGTGTGCACGTTCCCATGGGGATATCGACAGCCTTACCATTCTTACACCCTGTCATCTCCAGTCTCTGCACATCTAGCTTGTCTTTGTGTGTTTTGCTAACTAATGTTCTGACCCCAGACCAAAAGGATTAGAGCCTGTCACCTGACATGGAGTTCTTTTCTCTTCCTGACTCTTAGGCTTGAATCCTTATTTTTGCCTTCACACCACCCAACCCTGTTTTATCCTGCCCTGCCTGCTAGGCCTTTGATGACTATCCCTGAACCCTATCAGCCCCACTGTCTCCTGGCATCTGGCCTTCCTTTCTTTGTCTGAGTAATGAAGTACCTACCCACTTCAGTGAGCCTTTGAGACATCGTGGGCATGTCCTCCTGTTGGGCCTACTCTTCCTCTTCAGAAACTCTGTCCTAACAGCAAGCACATGGGGGAGAGACAGGTTTTCAGTTCTGCAAAAGAAAAGGGAGAGCCAGAGTGATGGCTCAGCAGGTAAGAGTGTTTACCGCCGTACTTGGTGATCTGAGTCTGATCCCATGAGCCCACATGGAAGGAGAGGACCAACTCCCATGAATTCTTCTGTGAACTCCACCCATGCTGTGGTAAGCATGCACAGTGTACCCCTCACTCTCAGCATGGATATATTAAATGTTTTTTTTTTAAAGGAAATGGTTTTAACATAGCTGGTTCTTTTTCCCCATTCTTCCTGATATGTTAGGGTTTTGTTTTGTTTTTGTTTGGAGTGTGTGATGTTTAGTAGTATGTGCTGAGGATATTCAAAGGAAAGAAGGATGGGAGAGTTGCAAGCTAACTTTTATTTCATTACTAAGGCAAAGGAAATCCACTCTAGTTCTCTTTTACCTACTAATATAAAATAGGTGGCATAAAAGTGACTGTTAGGAAGTTCTTGGGCTGTAGGTGATATAAAATGGTATATAATCAGGCTAAAGATATGTATTTCTTGTGACCTAGAAGTAATGACAGTTCAGTCTGTGTAATGGCAGTTGTTGCTCTAATAGCTTCTACATTGTAAAGTTTAGGAATTTTGGGTGGTAAACAGAATTTATGTAAAGGAGTATACATAGGATTTGAGGCTGTAGAAGGACCATTGGCTAGTTTTCATCAAATGTTTAGTTGTTCTCCAGATTATGAGAGATTATCGTCTGTTATGATAAACCCCGACTAAGCACAGAACAGATTTTGTCTGCTCTTCGTAGGAATATGAGTGAAGTTACTTGGGAAAACTGTTGGCGTTATTTAGTGAACGTCAGCACAGTCATATATTTCTTTTTACCTATCAGTTCTCTTTCTAGGCATGTAGCTAACGGAGATGTGTAAATATGCTCACTACAGTACACCATCATTCATACTAGCTAACAGCTAGAAATAAGCATATGATGAATTGCCTTGTAGCAATGAGGATTCAAGAACCTCAGTTACACATAAAGGCATGGATGACTTCATAAGCAGTGTTGAGGGAGGGAAGCCAGACAACAACTTGTGTCTTTTTGATTTGCTTTACACGTATTTCAGAAGGCGGCAGGTTTTAAGAGGCAGGAGGGTACTGACTCTGGGGAGGAGGACAGGGGCAGTGGTTTGAGAAGGCACAAGGGCTTCTGGGTTCTGGTAATGTTCTATTTCTTGACATAGTGGTAGTTACACAGATGAGGTCATCTAAACCGTCATTTAGAACATTTTTTTTTGTGTGTGTATTAACCTCAGGTACAAATTTCTGTAGAAACTGCAACACATATGACAGCTGATATTTTCCCCTCCCCATCCCCACTTACCGACACTAGAGCCCTGATGGCACCTGCCTGTGTGTGCGTATTCGACATCTGGCTTCCAGGAGAGCAGGGGCTGGCTGAGCTATGCCAGTCATTGTGTCTGCTGGTGCTGCCAAGGTGCCTGTGCTCAGATACTTGTTAAGTGAGGGGCTGACCAGGGCCTGTGCACAGAGCAGTGCAGGGCTGGACATGGCCTTCACATGGGTCAGTGATGCCTTTTTTTTTTCTATCCTTCAACTTTTATCATGAGGAACACAAGTTTGAAGGATCATAAACTTGAAGCCCTGTGAAGTTGTCTAAAGTTTTTTTGAGAATATAGAAATTTTAATAGCCTAAAAATATGAGCTGTAGGACAATTCAGTTGAAAATAGGATCATCAGGGTTCCTTAATTTAGTTCTGTGTCCACTAGGCATGTTCCTGTGAGAGAGTAATTTATATATGGTGACTTCATTTGTCCTGACAATTGACAGTTCCAAGGTCAAGACTATTTTAAGCCTGAGAAATGTGTCCTGAAAGTCAGCTCTAGAGTCGTTATTTCCTTTTTATTTAGTACTGAAGTCTTGGCTTCCCAACTCCTCCCCTGAAAAAGTGTATATCATAAATATCCTTTATTTGGATTTTTCTTTGCGCTGGTGTTTTCTTGTTCAATTAGATCTAGGAAAATGGCACATTCTCATTTATTGTTCTCACATAAAAAAGAATTAGGCCAAAAGAGTGTTCTAGCTACTGCAGTAGGAAAAAAACTTAGATGTGTACAGTTCGATTGCTTTCTTAGGTGGTTTTGTAGGGTTTTTCCTTGTGTCTGTGGTTAGTGTCAGGTCTGGGACCAGGTGGTACTAGGCCATCTCGGCCCTTCTACTCCCTAACTTTTTGACTTTTGGCAAGTCTCATAACCCCAACTTTCTTCTTCATAAAATCAGGCAGTCATTAAGATCTAATGAATTGACTTAAATGGTCTGCTGAGTGAATAAAAATTGTAAAAATTTAAGAGGGAAAGTACAAACTTTATTGTTTTCTAAACAAATGACTCAAATATATAATATTGGTGCCAGAGAGATGTCTCAGTGGTTAACAGCATTTGCTGTTCTTGCAGAGAACCTGGGTTTGCTTTCCAGCACCCACATTATTCGTTGAAATTGTCCATAAGTCCAGTTCCAGGGAATCCAGTATCCTCCTCTGGTCTCTTTAAGTTCTACACAATACCCGTTTTACAATGCACACTTTACCACTGAGAATGAAGAAGTGTTATTAGAGGCTGAGAGATGGCTTAGTGGCTAAGAGCACTGACTGCACTTCCAAAGGACCCAGTTCATTTTCCAGCATCCACATGGCAGCTCACAACTGTCTGTAATTCTAGTTCCAGGGGCTCTGACACCCTCACACTGACACATGTGCAGAACACCAATGCACATAAAATAAAATGAATGAACTAATTTAAAAATAACAATAATAAAGAAGTGTTATATTTATCAATAATTATTTATAATGCTTTGCTACATCTCAATTTTGCTTTGGAAACAAAGGATGAGGAAGCAGGGAGATAATTTTGGAGAAGCTGATTCTCTTTAAGAAACACTTCGCGAAGAACGGCCCTATCCATAATTGTAGCCGAATCTGAGGATGTTAAATGAAGCCTTGAGTTCTTATCAGTTTTTTTATTTCTTCAGTACTTTCTTACAAATTTGTCGTATTATTAAAGTCTACCTTGCATTTTTCAGTAAACATTGTTTTTTAAAGGGTAAACATTGTTTTTTTAAAGGATAGGAAATTTTGTTTACATATAACTCTGGCTTTCAAGGGCTGGCTGGATAAATAAGGCCAGAGGGGCTTTAGGAACACGGACTCCCTTTTCTGTCTCTACGACTGCACTGTCACAAAGGCACCGACTTCTTTGAGTCAGCACGCCAATCTTCCCCTGCCTCCCTTTTTGCTCTTGCCTCTCTTTAGTAGTCCAGGTTGATCTTGAACACTCAGAGCACCTTACCCAGCTTGGCTAGGTTGGCTGTCTGTCTGTCTCTGTTTCTTTGTCTCTCTCTCTCTCTCTCTCCCTACCTCTCCTTCCCTCTTTCCTCTTTCCCTCCCTCCCTCTTCCCCTCCTTCTCACTTCCTTTTGCAAATCAGAAAGTTTATTAAGAGGGAGCAGGGAAAGGTCTTGAAAATAAATTGTGAGGCTTTGCTTTCTTTATAAAATGGGAACAAGTTGATAATTTCTATCTTATGTAGTCTTTGTTTTGATTTTTTAACTTCATATAATTTTAACATTTGTTTTATTTCATCATCACTACTATATCATCAACAGAATTTTAGACAGTTCATAGACTTGATGATAAGAATTTACTGGAGTCAAATTAGTAGAAGACTTAGGTTTTTACAACCATGAGTTTTTCCAACAACAATGTAGCAACATCTATGCAGAACATACAGAGAACTTCCATGAATATAAGGAATGAACAGAGAGAAAAATGTTTTTCTTCTAAGATTTCAATGTTATTATCTATTTACCAAAATATATGAAGGATTCATGTGCATAAGAATTTCTAAGAAATAGATTTGTGCATCATTTTATTTTCTAGTTGTATTCCGTCTGTAATTGATGCAAGGGCATTTTCTCATCCAGTGGCTATCTTCCACATGTGTGCTCTTTGTGGTGGAATGGGGATGCTGCCAGGAGCAGACCTCTCTTGTTGCCGAATAAGCCCTAAGTTAGTAAGATCTTTAAATGCTATATGCTGTAGATCTCTGAGACTTTTGAAGACCATGCAAATATCTATCTAATGCGAATTGCTTCATTTTAGGTATTTTTCATCTGTCAACCTAGGAAACATACTTTTGTAATTAACTAAAGTAGTATTTCACGTGACCAGGAGTATGATTGCATTTCTTTTTTTAATTTTTATTTTATATTAATCACAGGTTATGTACTTTGTATCCCAGCCGTAGCCCCCTCCCGCATTCCCTCCCTTTTTTTTTTTTTTTATGGTGGAAAAGTATATATTTAGAGTTAACCAGCTGGACCCAGTTTAGATGATCCCAATCTTGTTGGCAACATCCAGAGCATCATAATCAGGAGCCAACCGAACTTACGCCTTCTTCTCTCCATCAGGCCTTATCAGGGTATTAACTTTGGCCACATCAATGTCATAGAGTTTCTTCACGGCCTGTTTGATCTGGTGCTTGTTGGCCTTCACATCCACAATGAACACAAGTGTGTTGTTGTCCTCTATCTTCTTCATGGCTGATTCGGTGGTCAGGGGAAATTTGATGATGGCATAGTGGTCAAGCTTGTTTCTCCTGGGTGCACTCTTTCGAGGGTATTTGGGCTGCCTCCGGAGCCGCAGGGTCTTGGGCCGCCGGAAGGTGGGTGACGTGCGGATCTTCTTCTTTTTGTGGCTGTGGACGCCTTTCAACACTGCCTTCTTAGCTTTCAAGGCCTTCGCTTTGGCCTCGGCTTTGG